>MU184416.1:208988-220741 GCA_016904865.1 Pissodes strobi | reverse complement strand
TGGACTGTAATAACTAGCGGGGCATATCAGTCACAAGCAAACTAAGCAGACTATATGGTCTGATCTCATTGAAGAAGATTATAAAGAGAAAGAAGAAGAAGAGCAGTGCGGCTTTAGAGCAGGAAGATCATGTACAGACAACGTATTTTGCCAAAAACAAGTAATAGAAAAGCGATCTGCTAGAGATTTAGAAACCCACCTTACATTTGTGGACCTACAAAAAGCATATGATACCGTCCCAATATCCAGACTACGGAAAGTATTAGAACAATCCAATCCAACATCAATCACAACTATATAACGACCCTTAGAGAACTATATAAAGATTCAAAATCAAGAATTAAGGTAGGTAAAAAACTCACACACACATTCATAGTAAATAATGGACCACGTCACGGATGTTGTATCTCTCCTACCTTTAAAATCTATCTACGTAGCGGTGGCACTAAAAAATTGGAAAAGAAAGATCCATGGTATGGGTATAGAGATGGATGATACGTTCCTGTTTACTCTTCAGTTTGCACATGATCAGGTCATAGTGGCCAATGACAAAGAGGACATGCAAAATATTATTAGAAAGCTGATAGAAGAATGGGGCCTGACCGTTAATATAAATAAAACAAAATATCTGTGTGTAGGCACCCAGAGCGGTAACTTGGAGGTGGACAATGGTCAGGAAATTTATCAGGAATATGAATATCTGGGTATCACATTCGACAACACCGGAACAGATGGGAAAGAAATAGAAAAGCGAATAGTCAAGGTTAAAAAAGTAATAGGATGACTAACTGGAATCTTGTGGAGCAAAGAAATAACAAAAAAGAGAAAATTCAATATATACGAGACAATGATAAAGAGCAGCCATCTATATGGAGCAGAAACATGGAGAATTGCAAATAGACAAAAGAGAAAGGTAGAGGCAGTTGAAATGAGTGCTATTAGAAGATCCATGCGATACTCACGAAGAGAGAGAATAAGGAACGACCATATAAAACAACGAATGGGAATTGAAGGCACGATAGTTCAGGACATTAAAAAGAAACAACTTACCTGGTACGGACACGTAGGACCAATGCCAAATACCAGAAGGCCCAAAAAATGCTGCAGTGGCAACCACCAGGAAGAAGAAAACGAGGAAGAGCAAAACACTGAAGTGGCAGAAAACCATACAAAAGTCCATGAGCGAAAGAAATCTCTCAACAGAGGATTGCGAGAATAGAAGAGGATGGGAATTAGGGGTCATTTGCAAAAAGTCATCATTTTTTAAAATTATAGCTATTATCAATCTCTAGGAGCTCTTTCATTTGATGTGGAATTCATGTGGACTTTATTATCTAGCTTTTCTGTACACAGAAGTGCCATGATTTTAGCTCCTTTCAATTATCCTTCAAAATGTGAATCTTGATCCCTATTAAGTCAGCTTTTAATTTAAGTTCTCATTGCTGCAATCTGATGGAATTTGGCATCCATTCGCTTAGTTGGCTGTGGGAAAAAGCAGATTAACAAAACCCATGGAAACGACACTCAAAATAATGACAGTAATTATCATCTGAATAAGTGTAATCTTGCAATCTTTTTAATTGCGTAGTTTATCTAAAAATGCCTTTAAGTGAAAATGAGTTACGAAACACTATGCGGTAAGTTCTATAATGTAATTTAAGGGAGCCACATTAAAAATGGTATGTTAAACATATTGCGTCAACCAGGTAAGTCATGGTACTCCATGTATATAGGCAATGCGGTCGCAAAAGCTGTACGATCACCAGGGATGATCGTGTGATAAACGTATCTGTCGGAGACACTACTACTACCATCAGAGACCGTTTGCACGTCAGAAGACGTGCTGCGTGTCCATCTCTTCAGCCTGCCCACGAAGAATATGAGCCCAAGCATATTTGAACTGGGGATTAGTAAAATGGAGATGTTGCATGTTTACTGATGAATGTCGCTTTGTACTGTATGAATCAGATGGGCGAATATTAGTTTGGAGAGAAAGGAATGAGCGGTATATTGAAGAAAATATGGAAACTAGAGGGCCGTTGGGTGACTGTATGGGGTGGAGTAATGAGGAATGGCAAAACTGATTTGGTAGTTTTGATTGGACAAAGTATGAATAGCGTTAGGTATCATGTTTTGTGTAAATGCGATTGCCGTTCCCTTTGCTCAGAACTTTGGCGAAGGTTTTATTATGGTGGACGATAATGCTCGTCCATACAGGGCTCGAATTGTCCAAGAATGTCTGAGAGATAATGGTATTGGGCGCCAGACATGAATATAACTGAACACGTGTGGAGCAGAATGAAAGTAAAACTAAATCAAAGAGAGGATGAATTTCAAAATTTCGAAGAATTGGCGATTGCAGTTAGGAAGGTATGGGAAGCTATTCCTCAAGAGTTTATTACAAACTTGGTGGACATTATGCCGAGAAGGACAGCAGATCTGCTGCGAGTACGAGGTGGACCTACCCGATACTAAATTATTAGCTAATATTGTTTAACTTTGCTTTTGAACATTTAATTGTAAGCTGTTTTGTTTCATGGCTTGATTATATGCTAGTTGTTTTAAATTTGTACTTCGTACCGTACTATTTTGAAAATGCCCTGTAACTTTGTTTACAAATAAAAGATGCAAAACCGCCAAACACGTCTCGAGATATCGACCAAAACTTCTAAATGTGATTTCGAGTTCTGGAATTAGTATTGCAGCAGGTGCAGACATAAATTTTTTACATTTTTACATTGTATTCTTTCACATTCTCATATAACACTGAAAAATTACTTTTTATTGAAGATCAAATTAAGTCATTGATACAAGAAATAATGGATTTTCAGAATCGTCTTCATTTTGAAAAATCGATCTACAATATCCTACAAATGACGATAAAATTAATTGTATAGACTAATTCCGCGAGCGGTTTGTATCGAATATAATCGAAATAGACAAGAAACAATAGTTATCAAATACATACCGATGAGGTGCTTTCTTTGAAGGGCAGAGATGACAGAATTCCATGCCACGCCGTCATACACCGGAAAACAAGCCTTAGCTCCTTGCAAATCTTCTAGTGTTTGAAACTTGGATTCATTTCTTACCACCGGAACCGTTACGTATTTCTTGGGTTCATAAACTGTTTCGTAGAATAACGTTTTTAAGTTAAAATCCCTAAAACAAAACTTGCGCTTAGGATATTACAATCATTATTAATTATTTATCGTAGGTTTAATTTAGTTTTGTACTCTAAATGAACCTTAAACCAATTGATCGATTTCTTATTCTTGTATCATTTACGATCCGAATGTTTTGTGATGTGCCGACTTGAAAAGTAATTTGAGAATAAATCGGTGATCTGCTGACCCTCAGATTTTTCTGATGTATTTTCAAGCTGCTTTCTGAGAACCTTTTTTTTAGGCATTAATAACTAATGTTAAGATGTAGCGCATAATTGAAAAATAAGGCCAAATGTGTGTATACTTTGTTTCCTATAGATTACTCGTACGCAGCAGCGCAGCGTTTCCATTTTTTTTTTTACAAAATGTAGAATGTTAATTCCTGAGACAATGATGAACGCGTCTACAAAATTCGCCTAGAGCTTTCAACCTTACCTGCAAAGATTGTAAGATCAAAGAGAATGGTAGTTAGTTTTCTTTTGTTAGATCAATGAATATTTACTATTTTGGATATTTTTTAAATCTGGTATAGTATAGCATATTTGTGTAAAGTACTAAAACACAACGCACTTAAGAATTCAACAGCACGCTTAAATCCGTTCATGATTACTATGCGCCTATCCAAAACTATCTTTATTTTAATTAATTAAATTTGTTCAATTAACTATTTCTTGAAAAAAGACATAATTCAATTCAATTCAATGCAATAATTTACAAAATTAAAGTTAGCAGAAGTCCATACAATATGTATCCTATAATGCTAATAATATTATGTAACTTGCACGTAAACGCAGAAGCATCTGATAGCAATGATAAATCTTTGAGTAGAATACATTGCAGCAACTTAAACGAGGTCTAACAATATAAGATACAAACAAAAGAAAAGAAATATAAAAAAATATAAATTCATCTGTGCAGTTCACACGCGGTAGAAGTGAAACCTTCATAAAACTAAACCAAGCGGTCACCCATCCAAGTACTAACCAATTAATTTCAGTGGTCGGACGATAATTGCTTTTTATTTTTTACTCTTAACAAACACGTAGCAACTGTATGACTCTGTTCTATCTCATTCTCTCGCAGGCACGCAGGCTACATCCTATAGATTTCTTTTTACTGTCGGTTTTTCGTTTTATCGAGTCTCAAATCACACCCGTGCTAAAGAAGTCTTCACTTCAAAAAGGAGAAAATAACCAACATTGAAATTTTACATATTGTGTATCCTATGTTTTGAAAATATTGAAAATTCCTCGGAAAATTCTTAATAATAAATAAAGTACAGTTATTGTTAAAAACGTTTAATCTAT
This sequence comes from Pissodes strobi, assembly GCA_016904865.1. Classification (NCBI taxonomy): domain Eukaryota; kingdom Metazoa; phylum Arthropoda; class Insecta; order Coleoptera; family Curculionidae; genus Pissodes; species Pissodes strobi. The sequence continues at coordinate 216,267 of MU184416.1, read as the reverse complement.
CAATGTATTGTAGCACTTGGGAGCCAAATAGTTAATAAACTTGATACTGATAGTTTAATCAATGTTTTATCCACGTTTGGTCTAGGTAAGTATAAGTGGCTAATAAAACACTTTAACTTATTCGATTTGTGGTAATACGAGCATATCAGTCTAAGCACCATAATATATTCCTATCAAATAATAAGTATGCAGTGTTCTAATCTTTTTGTACATAATTTGTAGGATATATTTCTGTATAATGGTAAGTGCTCCTAAGTTACGATTGTAAGTACCACTCCACATAATCAGACCATATCTCAGAAGCCATTTAACCAATGATTTATGCACAACGATCAGTAACTTTGTACTTATAAATGCTTTCATTGAATAAAATTTACTAATCAGCGCTTACCGATTTAACTTGGTGAATGTTCAATACGTCCTGTCCATTTTAAAATCTGATCTGTAATAATGCATACTTAGATACTTAGTTTTGGAAACAGAAGCAACTTTGGATTCTCGTATATCTTAATACTGTTAAAATTTGGTCTAGACGCATTTGTTGATGAAAATAGTTGTTTTTTTACAGTAAAAGATATTTTAAAAAATCCAACCATTGTTTTACGACCTAAAAACCATTTTCCACATTCGTTCTGACTTCATCTCAGGCATTACCAGAAATCAAAATAGTTGTGTCGTCAGCAAAAGGATAAACTTTACCATTAATATTGAAGTCCAACAAAATATTTATATAGGTTATAAATTGAACCGACAGGGATTAACCTTTAAGAATTCTGTCAAAAAGAAGATTTTTAAAAACTTCCAACACCATGCCAAAGAGTATATAATGTAAAGAGAAGACAGCCGGCGAATTTCCTTTGATCTTTCATCAGCCGTTTCAATGGCCTCGTCCTTTTAACTCGGAGATATCGCGACGTTGCCGGATGTAACTTTTTATCAAGGCGGGCGATGTTGACGTCAAGTCAAACCAGATGGCGAATAATTGATTTCATCACAGTGGGTCGAAATAACGAAAATGGGGACAAAATTTACTAAATATCTAATACTTTCTGCTAGGATAAAATTTTATATCGAGTGATTTTCATTAAAATTCTCTGACTTTGTTTAAACTTTTACATTTTCTTAAAATCTCAGTGCTCAACTTATTTTAATTAAAAAATGTGATAAAATTCAGTTTTTTAATGTTTCCGGCGAATTTTTATTAAAATTTATTCAGGACATCTAAAAGCTTTAATTAATCAAATAGGAATTTTCTTCAGTTTAAATTAAAAAGGTGTAATCAATATTTTTCGATTATTTTAAAGGAAAGTTTCATTCAAAACATAGAGGGGTTAAACTCTTAATATGTAGGTAAACCAACGAAAAAGTAAATTCTATTCGAATCTCACTTTAAAGCTTCATATTCACTTCCACAAATTTCGCCTTTTTTTGACAGTTGTTGATTTTTCGCGCGAATGTAAGTTTTGGTCCATACTTCCTTGACGCGAAATTTCGTCGGCGAATATTTGCTAAAAAGTTCAAATTGTTTTAAATTTTTGCGAAGTTATGCTTTTAGTGGAATAGGTTTTATAGGTTAGGTCCAAGTACCGGAAGATGCAAGCAGATTAGTAGATTAGTAATATATTTTTAAGTCTAGAATGAACTAATTGCGAAAATCGCATTTTAAAAATATATTTCTAACCGAAAATTTTCTTTTCTGGTGTCATTTAGCTGGTGGGTATTTCGTAGTTTTAGGATAATTACCCAAAGGACACAAACTGAACATAAAATAATAATATCTTCACCGAAAAAAATTATAATTAATATTATTACCCAATGGTCAAAGTATTTATTCTACAATTTAACTAATGAACCCAATGCCTGAAAAGAATAAACAAATAAATATAGCAAAGCAGTCAAGAAATTTGAGGTTAATTCACAATTATGGTAGAATTCGTAAAAAAAATAAATTTTTTCGCCGCGAATAATTTTAAAGCTGAAAATGACAGTTTATGTCAAAAAAGGCGAAATTCGCGGAAGTGAGTATGAAGCTTAATTATTAGAGTAGAATTTTCTGAATATTTAGTAATAAAATTAAAACAATTAATGTTTTATCAGAAATCCGAGGATTTTTTGAGAAAAGTCATGAAAAATGCATGTATTGTAGGTAAGCAAAATTTTACCGAGTGATTGTTAAAAGATTCTATTAAATGAATTGTGTTACATATCATAATTAAAGTTTACACACCTAATTTCAATTACACAATATGAATTAAAAAACTAAACCCAACGTCTCCCTAATAAATCTAAACTTGACCTATACGAGATATATTTAACCCACTGTGTTGTCTGATCGTCCTTGCTTGACGATTGTGTCCGATATAATCCGATAACATACGAGGCGCCCTTTAAATCGGAGTTCTCATCTATCCCTCTCTAATTTGATTGCTCTGTCTTAAGGTTGAATTCCCTCGGAGCGGCTATCGCTGACGATAATCGCCATAGGTATGTTTTCCAACCAGCGTTCGCGACATTAAATTTCAAGCGTGTATTGGTAAGTTTCCTATTAGTTGTTCGTTCGTTCTGAGTCAGTCAAGTCATTGGAATAAATTTAAAGCGGAGTAGCAAACTACTTGCAGCTTACCTGATGTATGAAGAAGCCGAAGATGATGACATACTTCAAATGTGTGTGGTTTAACGAGATGAGGTCGATACGATATATATTTCTGACCGAAGGAGGGCTTTTTCACTCAGTTAATACAAACCCATTTGAGGCCTGATGATAAAAAATTCCGAAAATTTTCCAGATTGAATTGTACCTCAGTTTAAACTAAGGAAAAGTCGTTGGTCGCAGCGACTATATTTGCTCTCGGAGAAAGCAGTTTGCGACGCACGCTGCCCCCGACTACTAGCGCTGGAGGCTGACGCTTGGAGGAAAGTGATTCCATAAAAGAACAATAGTATCAGTCTCAGCGCGATCGTCGCACCGACGATCGCTGAACGATCATCGCAGCTATCGCTCGGAGGGAATTCCACCTTTACTGTCCTCTCTTTACATTATATACTCTTTGACCATGCCCTGGATACCACAGTGTCCTAAGAAACTAAGAATTCCTTGGTGTGGCACAGTATCAAAGGCCTTTGCCAAGTTTATAAACACTGCAACTGCGATAACTTTTTCATCGATATTTAAATTCCTTGTTATTTCTTAGGTTAAACTGTGCATTGCGTCAGTAGGGCATAGTCCTTCTGCAAGGCCGAATTGGTTTTCTGAGAGTATGTTATATAAAAAACCAATAGACAGAGCAGGTTATTCATAAATTGCCAAATGAAATGTTTACATGCCAACATTAGAAATATTAACGTGAACTGAAGAGAGGATAAAGCAAGCTCTGTACGGCCACAACGACGCGCCTGCGTCATGTTTCGCGGCAGCGCACCATAGGCACGGCATAATAAACAATCGGCAGGCTAACTCGCCTTCTCGATAACGCTACGCGCATATCTTCGCGCACGCCGCCATTTGGGAGTCCAACCTGTCAATCAAGCCATTGTCGTCGTTTGTGACAATAAAAAGAAATAGTTACGTCAACTAGAAATCAGTAGGGTGTGCCTTTAATGTATACTTGTTTTTTGATTGTGATGTGAGTTTATAGCTCAATGGTGAGATGTATGATGTGGTTTCTGTCAGTTTTCTTAGAATCGTAGCTTAATTTTCTATATTTTATGATATAGCAGTTATTTTCTAGTGTAAGTTCGACGCTGTATTGTCGACGTGATCCTGGGTAGCTTCATTCGCATGCCTCCCATGTAAGGGCGTTTCCTTGCACACCCATGTTTTCTCAAGCTCGGCATGATGCGGTCGTGAACCTGGTGTTCTTTTAAAAGCAGTAGTGTAGAGTCATCTATGTTACAAACTGCCCTATGAACTTCTGAGGAATTAGCTTTCCTGTGAAAATAATTTCACAAATTATTTTTTTGCCGATCCAATTGCTTACGTAGATTCGCTAGACCTCTTCCACCTAGATGTCTTGGCAAGGTTGTTCGCTCCACTGCTCTCCTCGGATGATGTTTGTGTGATCTTGTAAGTAAGGTTCTTGTTTTCCGCTGGAGGTTTTCAATGTCAGGGCCGGTCCACGCTACCAATCCGAACGAGTATCCAAGAAACTGAGACGGCATAAGCCTTGCAGAGATTTTTGCTGTTGAGTTCAGTTTTTGCCAAACGTTTTATGCTTCTAGTAATTTCTTCTATTAATTCAGCCTTCAGTGCGCCATGTGCTACAGATGTTGTTTGTTTCATTCCGAGGTACTTGTTGTTTGTTTCATTCCGAGGTACTTGTAAAATTCATCTGCCTTCATCGCCGCGATGTTCCGACCGTCCCCAAGTTCAAAGTGACTTGGACATACTTGTCTTCAAACGTCAGTAAATCCGTGAAGTTTCGTTTTTCCTCCGCCGGAGCTTTACTTTTCACTTTTCCGCCGGCGGAGGTAAAAGTGTTGTCATAGCAACATAGATACAATACAAACAGATAACAAAATAAGCGTCAACAACTCAAGATTTATTAAACTACAATTTGTATTTATCACTCAATTTGTGACTGCATCACTAATTTAGGAACAAACTGGTTCTTATTTAATCGAACTTACTCAATAACTGCTTATCAATACGGAATTAAAACGCAATCTTAAAAAAATAATTATTGTTGACAGTGCCCACTGACAGCTTTATGTTACATTACTATAGCAATAACCTGTGCCTATTCACTGACACCGGTCTAAGCCGCCTTGCGAACCCACTCATCTTTAATAATAATTAGATATTATTACTATTAAAAAGACATGTTTTTGCGTTAATTTGTCGACATTTCAAGAAAAAAACAGCATATTTTATTTGGAGGAAAAGTTACTTTTCATGGCTTGCTCTCTATTACCAGCCTCACTCCGTTCGGCTGTTAAACACGAGCGCGCCATGAAAAGTATCACTTTTCCTCCATATAAAATAATATACTATACCTCGTACGATGTTCACTGTACGGCACTTTTCCAGTCCAAACTGCATTCCAATATCCATGGAGAATTGTTCTACAATCTTCAACATTTACTCCATCTGTTTTGGTAACCCCAGAAGTTTTAGGTCATCCATATAGAGCAAATGATTGACTTTCTCTCCTGTTTCATTGTTGTTTTTGATATTGTATCCATAGGAAGTAGAATTCAGTTGGTGAGATAGAGGGTTCATCGCAATGCAGAACCATAGCAAACTGAGGGCGTATCCTTGAAATATACCTATTTTTATTGGTATGTTTTCGGTGGTAATCCCGGCTTCATTAAGATATATTTTTGCTTGTCAAGATGTCATGGCATGCCTTAAAAAGTTAACAATGTTAGCATCTGTCTTATATATTTGAAACCCTTAGCGCATCCTTTCTGTTGGTCAGCTATGATCTTGTTTCGCTCACAGTAGGCATATAGCCAATGCACTAAGCAGGTTGTTATCACTTTGTACATCGTTGGGAGCCACGTGATCAGTCGGTACTTGGATGGATCCTCCGTGTATTCCGGGTCCTTTGATAGAAGGTATGTGGCACACCGGAATAGAAAGCGTGCATATTTTCAGGATTGGCGATTACGTCGTTAATTAAATTTGTTAATTTTTTGTGGGTACATTGGAGTTTCTTGAGCCAGTACTTCTGTATTCCATCTGGGCCAGGTGCCTTCCAGTTATTGGTATCTCTGATGACGTTTGACACTTCTGCTGTCGTAAACTTCTCGTCAGGCATTGGGTCGTAATACCGGAAGGTCCGGCGCTCCCCCGCAACCCAGCCTGCTTCAATGTTGCACTGGGTCGGTGTTCCCAACTGTTCCCTCCAAAATTGTTCAACATCGTCACTGATGCTGGAGAATTTGTTGTTCGATTCTCTAGCCCTCGTACTTGACGTTCTGTAGAATGTTTTTTCTGATTGTGGGAATAAGACATTATCTCGTTTTCATTTATTACTCGATTTGTACATCTTCAAACGGCTGAAAATACAGATAATTCTTGTTTTCAAGTGCCAAGACATTGCTGGCGTCTTTGGATTCCTGGATCATCACGAGCATGGATTCGATATCGAGTCATGATTGATCGAACGCAAATTTCCAGCCTATGGGACCTTACTCCATCGATGTACTCTTTTAGCTTTCCTATATCTTTTCGTATGTCATCAATCTCAGCTTTCAATCTTCTTTCCCAATGAGGTGATTGTGACGTAGCTCGTCCACTGTTTGCGCCGTTCCATTTGTTCGTACTTTGGTTACCAGGATTCGGGCAAGCGCAGTAGATTAACATATGGAAGTGGTCCAACGTGTTCGCCTGGGTGATATAGTTTGGCAGAATTCGGTTGTTCATAATAGTAAGAGTAATAATAGTAATAGTAATAGAAATAATAGTAATTATTATTATTATTATTATTATTATTATTTTTATTATTATTATTATTTAATAATATAGTAAATAGTGTAATTAATAAGATTCGTTTGTTGTAATTAATTAGGTATACTTTTTATATGAATTAAGTAAATGTAAACTAACGCTTCGCATATTTATGTGCATAAAAACCAGGTTTTCGAGTGCATATTTGATTAAATCTACTAATGTATCACGTGCCATCTGTTAAATTAGTGTGTTTTTAATATTAGACTTCTCTAATACTGTAATAGTCTTAGAGATTTAAAAAACAAAGAGTAAGTTGTTCGCTAAATACATATGTATATAATTTTAACGTAGTCTTGATGGTAGCTAGATAAGTGAGCATCTGTAATTGCCCCTTGTGGTTGTTGATACTTAGATAAATTAAAATTGGCTCAGCCCGAACTGTTTCAATCTCGAATATTTATGTAAAATACTTTGCTTCATTTCATTTACCTCTCGGCTTCGTGTAGCAAATCAGGAGGTATCATCACAACATCGGCAGATTTGTCGCTGACAGCCATCATACAATGCGTCTTGTTATCCGCCTTTAGGCAGTCCAGATCCGGTTCGATTCCATAAACGGCCGCCGACTCTACTAACCAAGTACATTTGGCCGTCTCAATGTTAGACGTGGTACAGATCCGGATTGTTCTTGGCGGATGGCAGGCCGAGAAGCTGTTGGCACTGAGGAAACCTGTAAGATGTGTAAACATTCAAAATTAACTCGGTATCTATGAAATCCACGACCCTCTAGCTTCTCCCACTAGATCTCTCTGTACATTTTTAAGACATCTGGAAACATTCTCACTGTACTATGGCGCAAGTTATACAGTGACCGGCAGAAAATAC
>MU184416.1:158470-183988 GCA_016904865.1 Pissodes strobi | reverse complement strand
AAAAAAAACATACATAATAACCTACTTTTGAATTTTAAATATTATCATCAAGCATGCGAAGAATTTCTATAAATAAAAGTGGCAATGCCGCGTGGCTGCCTCCTCTACTTCGGCTACGTCTCGTATACTTTCGGCCGATTCCGGCCGAATAACAACAAAACGTATTAGTCGTAGTAAACCAACGTAAAACGGCATGTTTTGAATCTATTACTATCGTGTGGTATTCTTTAGTGCTTTGTAAGACTTTTTGAGGCACATCAGTGTTTAATACTTTATCATGGTTCATCATTGCAGAGTTTGCAAGAAAACAAGTCGGAATTTTTCAAAACTTTTGTGTCATCGATGAGTATTAAATGTCCCCGAGGACCATACAAAGCAATAAAATAATGCATGTGTTTCTAGTTCAAGTACAAGTAGATGACAATTAGCTTCTAATAACACTTTACAAGTTTATTATATCTGCTAATCAAAAATGAAACTAATCTAGCATAATTGATATTTTCGTCTACACGAGTCCGACCGACCGCCTGACGAGTCCTACCGCGTGACGAGTCCAGTCCAGTCGCTTGTACGCGAATTATAAACACACTTCTGAAAACTGAATGGTATATTTGCTTATAAATACTTTTAAAACCTTGCCATCTACTTTTACTGGACTGGTTTGAGGACCAATATATATGAAGATGTCCCGCTAAATTGCCATGGAACCGAATTAATAAAATTAGTGTTAAAAAATTATTTTAAAATCAGGATACATTATGAAACTTAAAAAGCTTGAATCTTCTCAGAAACCAAGAGTTAGAAGTTTACTTACAAAAGCTGTCTTATTTAGAAATAAGACACTTTTGTGTACTTATTAGTTATTCAACTAGATTGTTTAAATAAGCGTTGTATACTTAAAATGAAATTTCAGGACTTAAAAACTTGTCAAAAATGTTCCAAACTAATTTTACCTAGTATTTTCTTAATCTCTATCTTTGCTTTGTTTTGTTCTTTTGAGTTTTTTTTATTGCTGTGATTATTATTTTGATTTTTCAATAGCGAAATCAGTAGTCCTACTCCATTTAATTATTGGCACATTTTTAACGCCATTAAAAACATTTTACATCAATTACGATAAAAGTATGTTACTATATACTATCCTAAATGAACGGTTTGATTTAGTATTATGGTGTATTGAAATATCTTTAATTTTTAATTAATAAAAAATCACAGTCCTTCGCAAAGATGCAACCGGGGGAACATTGAAAATGATAAATAAAAAAGCAAAAATGTGATTTGTGTTATAATTCAAATAGTTTTTAAAAGCAGAGTTTAAAAAAGTAAATATTTTGTATATTTACGAGTGTTTGTAATATTTTTATTTAATGAAATGCATTTTTAAGATTAATGTTAAAGATTATCATAATTAAAAAATAAATAAAGAAAGAAAGGTGCAGATATGAAGGCCTAAAAAATTACCCTCCAGTTGTAGATAGGAAAATATATTAATATATAATTAGCTATAATATTACTGTAATATTTTTAACCTGTTCCGATTAGTTTTAGCCCGTTTTGGTGCATTTGGTTATTTTTAGTCATTTTTTTTTAAATGCCTTTATTTGAACAGTGTCAGATGGTACATTTTTCATTAGCACATTAGACTTATATAAAACTAAAATACACGTACACAACTACAATGCAACATCGTTCAAACAACTTTCGGTTAGTTTCAGTTAGTTCAAATTTATTTTAGCCATTTGAACCGACTCCAATACGTTATAATCAAATTTAAGATTTTTGGATAGTCCCCAAAATTCGGTTCGCTTTGGTTGGTTTAACTTACTTTAATTTTTGTAACCTACTCCGGTACGTTTTAGCCCGTTTTGGTGCTTTTGGTTAGTCATTTAAACCGGTTCCGGTACCTTATATGGAATTTTAATGTTTTTGGTTAGTTTTGGTTAGTCGCCAAAATTGGGTTAATTTGGGTTAGTTTTAACTTACTTTAACATTTTTAATCTGTTCTGATATCTTTTAGCCCGTTTGGTGCATTTATTCACTTCTGGTTAGTTTTGGTTAGTCATTCAATCAACTTTCGATTACTTTCAGTTAGTTCCAATTTAGTTTAGTAATTTGGACTGGTTCCGACACGTTATTATAACCAATTTAAATGCGAGTTTAAAAGTTTTTAGTTAATTTTAGTTAGTCGCCAAAATTCGGTTAATTTGGGTTAGATTCAACTTAGTTTAATATTTTTAATCTGTTCCGATACGTTTTAGCCCTTTTTGGCGCTTTTAGTTAGTGTTGGTTAGTCGTTCAATCAACTTTCGTTAAAGTTAAATTAGTTTCAATATAGTTTAGTCATTTGAACCGGTACGTTATAAACAATTTGAATGTTTTTGGTTACTTTTGGCTAGTCGCTAAAATTCGGTTAATTTGTATCAGTTTTAGCTTACTTTAACATTTTTAATCTGTTCTAATACGTTTTAGCCCGTTTTTGGTGTTTTAGTTAGTTTTGGTTAGTCATTCAATCAACTTTCGGTTAGTCTCAGTTAGTTCCAATTTATTTTAGAACCGATTCCGGTACGTTATTATAACCAACTTGAATGTCTTTGTTTTATTTTAGCTAATCTCCAATATTCGGTTATTTTGGGTTAGTTTCAACTTACTTTAATATTTTTAATCTGTTTCCATACGTTTTAGCTCTTTTTGGTGCTTTTGGTTAGTTTTGGGTTAGTCGTTCAATCAACATTCGTAAATATCAGTTGGTTTTAATATATTTGAGCCCTTTGATTCGGTGCCGGTACGCTATAAGCCATTTTAACGTTTTTGGTTACTTTTGGTTAATCGGCAAAATTCGGTTAATTTGGGTTAGTTTTAATTTGCTTTAACATTTTTAATGTGTTCTGATAGGTTTTAGCCCGTTTTGCTTCTTTTAGTTAGTTTTGGTTATAGTAATTCAATCAACTTTCGGTTACTTTCAGTTAGTTCCAACTTATTTTAATCATTTGAACCGGTTCCGATACCTTAATTATGACCAATTTTAATGTTTTTGGTTAGTCGGCAAAATTCAGTTTATTTGGGTTAGTTTTAACTTACTTCCATATTTAATTTGTTCCTATACGTTTTAGCCCGTTTTGGGTTTTTTTGTTACTTTTGGGTAGTCATTCAAACAACTTTCGGTTACTTTCAGTTAGTTCCAATTTATTTTAGTCATTTAAACCGGTTTCCATACGTTCCGTACTCCATACGTCACTTCTGTGGCTGCGCGTGCCAGAGTTTTGGTGTTCGAAATTGTCAATACCTTTTTTCATACCAGTTTTGATACCCAACCAGTCTGAACAAAAAAAAATGGAGGTATGGTGATGGAACTTTATAGACTTTTAATCTTTTATAATTTAATATCCCTCAAAAATATTAATAAAGACTTTTCAATACATTTAAATAGCATTCCTACCTACTCAAGACAATCAAATTTAAATTATGTGCTAAAAAATTCGTTTCCAAACTTGAAAATTTTCGGTCTCAAATTTCCCAATATTTCAATATCCAGATTTAATTTAAGAATCGAACTCTATAAACGACCCACAAATTCCCATTTTTAGATTTGCGTAATCAATTTAGATTTGAATTTTGGTGAAAGAAAAAAATTACGAAAAAGTAAAATGCTACGCCTATGTTTGTTTACCCTCTAGCCACTTTCTGTACCACAGTTTCACTGATAAATACGCACGTCACAGTCTGTGGTATACGATGCAGTTTTCTAGAAAATTATGAATGACAGACTTTGTCTTTTAAGTAAGTAGTCTTAGATTATAACGCTTGCTCACCTATTTATACCTGGCAACTTTATAGTTGGGCTGAGTGGAAAGTAAGCAACCTATATTTCTCCAATTCCTTGAGTCACATTCTCTCAGTAAATGCTCGTTTTTTTTTAATAACAAATCGGGGTAGTTGTTTCAAAAAAGTGAATTAGAATTTATATTATACAGGGTGAAACAAATTCGCTTCTCACTAATTGGAGCAAAAATGCACAATTTAGTGCCCAGTATTTTGACATTTTGATATTTGAGATATCTTGAGTACTTCCGGAGATATCCGAGAAAAACCGAAAATTTCGAATTTGGGTTTTAATATTTTGTGACGTTATTTTTGGAAATATCAAAAAAATAATGACACTTTCTAGAGACACTTTTTAACGATCTATGCTAGGATGTTGTCAGTTTTCTTACCATATATTTTTAACTTGTAGGTATTATTAACAAAATGAACACCTCGGACAATTTGCAATACTAACAGTTGATATTTCAAAGTAAAAAAAACCTCCGGTAATTTTGTCAGTGACGCCTATAATTAAAAAATATCTGGTGATGAATTTTATCAAATTACCCCCTAAATATGCAAAAAATTGATAAAAACTAGAGGTTCGTATTTAAAAGAATTGGCTTGATACTTGATATGATGATAGTTCTGAGAAATCGAAACGTTGATTTAGAAAACTGACAACATCTTAGGGTAGACCGTTAAAAAGTGCATGTAGAAAGTGTTAATTGATTGATTGACATTTCCAAAAACAACGTCAGAAAAAATTAAAAACCAAATTAGAAAATTTAGTTTTTTCGCGGATATCTCCGGAAGTACTCGAGATGTCTCAAAATTCAAAATGTTAAAATACTGTTTTATTTAAACTTTGTTGTATTTTTTACCGTTTACGCGATCCCAATAATGAGAAGCGAATTTGTTTCACCCTGTATAGGTACTGTTGGGGAAACACCCCAACATGTGTATAAACTATCGTTTTTCACCGTATTGTTTGGTGATAACACCCTCTATGAATGTAGTATGGATGAACCATAATTAATCTATGAATAGATTTATTTATCTCCAGGTAAGCAGAAATTTGTGCATTTAAATCAGCATACTTAAGTTCTTCATTACGATTCCTTAGTCCGAACTTGGTTTGTTGGTATAATATAGTCCGTCAGATGCGGCCTTCTCTAAAACACAAAATGTCATTCCGTCAATTCAATCGTGTGTAATCGTTTCCAAATTGATATATCCTTGTCTCAGTCAGTGTTGTGTAAAAACCATATGTCAAAGAAAGATAGAAGATGTTTTCACCCTCTCAAACGAAACCCACGCGTACTTTCCCTCGAATCCCCACTCTTTCAGCCGAATTTTAGCTTGCCGCCAGGTGCTTGCTAGAAGAAGAAGTTTAGTTTTATCAGTGCTTAGAAAACACTCAACCTCGTAGGATCTGTCTCGTCACAGCTCTCCTAGATCTTCGCGCCAAAAAACATCTAGCCCTGTCCTAGCTTAGCCATTCCAATCCCAGCAAAGCAAATACATGAATCCAAAGTGTGAAGTCTAATAGGCTACCCCTGAGTACGATAACAGGAGAGAAAATAGAATATCAAGGTATTTTGTAGAGTGAAAGAAAAGTTGGAATTTTAAAGACAAAAGTTTCATTTTAAATTAACAAATCAAGACTTTTTAGTAGATATTAATTATTAAGAAACCGTTTGTATATTTATTTTCTATGTGAATGAATGAATGAATGCGTGAACTTAGTGTATAAATTGTATATATTTTTTACATCAATTGCAAATGCATAATTTCATTATTAAAGTACGTTAACATACCTGCCTGGTTTCAATTCATATCCATGTGTAAAACCCGCACCCCCTATCTTAATACAGTCCACTGCTTTACTTGTGGTTAATTATACAGTTAATTAGCCACCTACACCTTTATGGCTTAAAGCAATTAATAAAATTAATTTGTTTGTATCGACCAGTTGCTTTTAAGTGCACGACACTTGCACCTAATATTTCGTTGTATATTTAGGTATACAATTGATATTGTTAGGCGTATTTTTAAATACGTAAAACCATACATTTTATACTCAAAGATCCGTTGCTTTTGTGCTGGTCGGTCGGTTTATTTACAGCACAGTTTATAAGTGTTTGTTCGTGTTTGTCCGTTTTTCAGTCGATTTCGTGGTAACTGATACTTATTTGGATTACTTTTAGTTAGTTCTGTTTGGTTGGGCCCCGGAGCGAGCGAAGCGAGCGAAGGGCCATGCGTGAAGAGTTTACAGTACTCTAAAGTGAAGTTAACCCACCAATCAGAAGCGTTTAAGATGGCATAGTGCCGTAGGACTAAAGCATCTCCCATATAGAACAAAAAGGTTTCTTTTTAACCTATGCTCGAAATGATTTGGTTTGCTAAAGTATCATGAGAGATTTTTGACACTGCGATGAGATTCACATTGACACTTGTATGGATTGTAAGGGAGGCAATATAGCTGGTACCTACAGCAGTCAATAATAGTAACTCTCTAACTTCTACGGTATTCACTTTCATGATTACAAGTGTGTGTTCTAGCTTTAAAGAGGTAGTTCACATACCTCCCATCTCAAAAATTGATTCCGAAATATTATATAATTTTATTACAACCATTATTCAAAATTTAAAGGAAACTGAGTATGTAGTTTTTTGCACAATAAGTAATAATAATAATAAAATAATGCTATTAAGGGGAAAGCAATGAGCCATTTTTCAACTACGGACCACCTTAGTATTGCTTATCCTCACACGGTAGATAATGAAAGGCCATTATTTTACTTATTTGACAAAGTTCACTTACTCAAATATATTTTTAATAATTGGCTGATGGGGTTGTTTGTATCATATTCCTGATTTTACCACTTGTAAGCTTAAAAAAATGCCCTTCTTTTTCGCCGATTAAAAATTTACATGAACTGGAGTATGATAAGCTTTTAAAGTTCGGCTATTCTTTAAACATGAAAGCATTGTTTCCTTCATCTTTAGAGCGACAAAATTTAAAACTTTCATTAAAATTTTTTAACTCTTTCGTAGTAGAAGCTTTAGGACATTTTGGTAGCCATATGCCACATTCTCAAGATACTGCTGATTTTATAAACATCATAACGATATGGTGGAAAATAGTAAATGTAAAAACTCCATTCAAAGGCAAACATAAACGTGACATATTTCAGGAACCTATCGTAAAGAAACAACTGATGGACATTGAGTAGTTAGATCCTACGATTGGGTTCTTAGAAAAAAAATTAAATTGGCTTGATACTTGGTAACCTAGCAGTTTTTGAAAGACTCTTACCCGACAGGCCCGAACTGCTTTAAGTCATACCCTTCATGCGCTGCTTGAAATTACCTGCTGTTTTAACGAACTTAGTATAAATTATGTTCTCTTAGGGAAATTTCAAACATACCCTCTTGAAGATAGATTTGGTATATACAGGCAAATGGCAGGTGGTCATTATCATATTCATATGCGACAGTTATACGAGACAGCGAAGAGACTTAGAATTCTATCTATATTAACACTTCAGTCTCGCAGTTTTGGCCCTATTAATGTTAATAAGTTCTATGAGTTACCTCATTATTAACCAGATGAAAACTGCTCTCTACAAGACTTTTCCAATGTTAAAACTTTATTGTCTCAACTTTTAATAAATGTTGATCACTTACAGGATATCAAAGATGTATTGCCTAAATATGTCATTATTTAGGTGGTTATTGTTGCTATATGACGTTAAAAAACCTAAAATGTGACAACTTTAAACAAAAATTGGTATATGATGAGTAATTTATTGTTGAGGACAATTTTGATCTCATTAATAAATTGAATGGCAAGTTATAAATGTTGTATCTGTGACTTACATAATCTTTAATAAGTTAATAAATTAATTTAAGGACATATTTCTAGAAACTTATAATAAGATCGTTATGCTTCACTTAATTTTGGAATATTGTATTGAACCGGAATATGTCTCATATTTCGATGGATGCGTTAATCCTAATGGAAAAAACGTTTTAAAAAGAATTCTCAAGAGTATTTCCAATATCCTCATAAATAATTATTGCGCTGAAAATAGCGACCATTTCAAGAAATGAAAAAAAAACGAAGTAGGTCATATACATACATGCATAAATATAACCCAAACTAAACTCATTTAATTTGGAACCTATTTCTTTAGTATTTTGATGACTTGTGTTCTATAATATATATAGTTTTTATACCTAAACACTCACTTAAACACTATTTAGGCTCGATGTTAGGTAAATGAAATTTGAAACTTCATAACACGCATACATAACTCTCTTCTTCCGCCTTCACCTTCATGATTACAAGTGGGTGTTCTAGCTTTAGAGAGTAAGTTCACATAGCTCCCGTCCCAAAAATTAATTCCGAAATACTACATATACCTATTAAAGTAGATTTTTTATTATTTTAAGTAATAATGATTAAGAGAAGGTGTGGAATAATTAAGTACATGTATTTATGTGTAATATTTTTTTTTCAGTAGCATAAAAAAATTATTATACATAAATACATATCCTGAATTTTAGCGCACGTGTAGGGGAGTTGGGAGCCTGGTGTAATATTAAACACCTATTAGGTATTAAATCAAAACTCAAACATAACTTTTGGAATTTATCAAGAAGTCTGTCATATAGTTAGCGTTCTTTAAAATAAGTTAACTATTCATAAATATTAGTGTATGCATCCTTTTATATGCTTAAAATTGCACGGCCTACAATGATGACGTCACACGACAAGCACTTTTTATCTAGTGGGTATTGCCCGGAGTAAGTGCCCCGGATGATCTTCCCTTTAATCGGTCTTTAACGAATAAATGATCCAGTATTAAACTTAGATAAAAAAAGGACAAAACTATATCAAATTTTATAAAACACGACAGGCAACCCATAACACTAGCTTGCATTGTACTAGCGATAGGTACCGAATAATTTTTATTATACATTTTCGGTTTTGGATTTGGAAGCCTGTAAAAATTATTAAATAATACTGACATAACTTACTTAGTTCCATGTCCAATGTAGGATTGTTTACCCACGGCCCGGCTTTGCATGCAGCGCCGAAAAAATCAGAAGATGCCTTTACTCGATTCTCCGTTATAGTCAAATTCGGATCGCATTGGGGTGTCACCACGGTTGCTTCGAAATACTGAAAAATATATTTAAATACACTTTCTAATATATGTAAAATTCAATTTGAATCATATCAATCTACAGCAAAATGCTGCATAAAAAATTATTATTTTCATTAAAAACTAGATAAATCGAATAATAATTAATACAACGTTTGATTGCAAAATCCATACGTCAATCCAACCCATTTGCTTTCTAGCTTTGGCATTAATCAATCATTCAATATAATTTAAATTTTAGATATGATATTGGATTAAATTGGAATAATGGTTCAATATCACTCTAGAGGATCGCTTTTCAGTACAATTAAGATTAGTGTGAAGTTTTCGCTCACATTTGATAATATTCTGGTCCAGTCCGCTTCATATCCATACCCTGGGTGGCAGTACCTTGTTCCACGAAGATCGTGTTTACTATTAATACGTGCATCGTCAGATACCACTGCGACAACTTCGTATTCAAATTTTTCTTCTAAAATTTAGAAAAATTAAAATTAGGATATTTACTTGTCCATTATTTAAGTGAATATACTAAAGAAATCGGTCATTTGGGAAACAACACAAGTCAATAATTCGGTCATTTTGAGTTGATTGCATTAACATACTCTTTAAGGGTCAACTCATCGTTACATATAGAAACATTATTTGTTCGGTAAAGCTTTACTGATTTATGTGTTTTTAAATATCTCGATGCGTTGAGAAACAACACAAGTCGCTGACATATGTTCTTTCTAAACGCAATGTGCAGATGACTTATTTTCAATCATGACGTCTACTAGTGAAAGTGAGTTTGATGATGCTCTTAAGGTAGGTCCCTGAAGGCTTGTGGCCTTCAGAGGCCAGCAGGTCGATCGAAAGTAAAATTAAAAAGCATTAAAGTCGAAATGCCTAATGACTACAAATACACATATGGAATTTTATTATATTCTTAAGCACTAATTTTCTAGCTAAACAAACACCTTTCTGTTTTTAAAAAACGCATATAATATTAGACGTCATGGTGCCTTGTCTTAATTTTTTTAAGACACATTATCAACACTCAAATTTTCAAAATTCAAAAATTTGGTGTGTCTGTAAATTCCAATGATGAAGTTTATTATTAATCCAGTAGTAACTTCACAGATGAACTATCCCTAAAAACTCAATGGATCAAAACCGATTGTCATTTTTTGGAATGTTTTCCATAGAAAATACGGTTGCGTGATATAATATACTTAAACAGAAAAACTTGAACATTTGCCATTGATAAATCCAGGAAATTAACTGTTTAATGAAAAACAACAAACAACCCTAGCTAGCTTTCATATTTGTATTTATTTATTTTTTTGAAGTGAAACTTCTTTAGCGATGGTAAGTCCGAAAAAATTAAAATCAAATGAAACGGAAATCAAGGTGAAGCACTTCAATGAAGCATGTTCTAGTATAGCTAGAGGACGGAAATTTTCAGGACATGTAGCCGGGTTAAAATGAGGATCTCTGCATCGGAACCTCGGATCGAAAATATGACAAGCAATGACCCAGGGGTCATCAGTGGGGGGTGGGAATTATCCCCCCAAAGTGTTCGAAAAAATGGGAGAAAATTGAAAAAAACGTAAAAAATTGTTCGGAAAGTTAATGAAAGTATTATACAAGGAATTAAGAAAAAAAAGAGTTAGAGGAACGCGGTTTTCGGCGAAAAAAAGGCGAAGGAGTTGAGCTACAAGGTCGGGGATGGCAAAAATGAAAAAAAAGTCTTTATGAAGAAAAAAAATTAAAAAAAAAGCAAAAAAAAAAATTAAGTGTCGAAAAAATTGAGAAAAAAACAAGCTTCAAAAAAAAACTCAATTCCTAATATCTCTTTCAGAAGTTTCACTTCAGTTGTGTTCTTATAAAGGTGAGGCACCTAATTTTCTTTTTGTTAAGTTTGGTTTTTGTTATGTTATGTAGAATATATTATTACCTACACCATGGAGCCGAATGAAACGTCATAGTTTCGTCAAAAACTCGAATACAATCAAAGAAAAGCAGAACGTGCAAGAACGGCAATGAAGGAAGATGACGTTAAATCTCAAAAAGTGATCTCGATCATCATAAGGGTGTGGTGACACGTACTCAAATGTTTTATAGCAAGCAGTTGGCTCGCTACATTTGGGGATCCACATTTCCGAAATTAGCTTTGCACACATGTGCCTATGGAATGAGTTCACAACTGGTAGAGGTAGTAATGAAATTTGGCCTGCTATTTTTTGAAGGTTCAACTTTTAAGTTTCCCAAGAAAAACGCAATAATTTGGTCAGACAACTGTATTGGCCAAAACAAATTATTTTATTTTTGATGATATATCTAGTAGCTACTGGCAAATTTGACAGTATTCAGCAAAAGTTTTGTCATATTTGTCAAGCGACCGTGATCTTGCCTAAATCGAGAAACGTACACGTGTACCAAGACCTTTGTCCCCAAAAATATAAAAACAGTGAGCGTCACACTAATATTTTGTTGTTCATGACCGTTCCAGGTCAGACTTTTCAAAAATGTTCAAAAGGCATGCGATTCAATCTTGATTACTACGAAATTAAGTATTGCTTCAGTATGTTGGATCGACATACACATCACATTTCATAGGAATGTCCTGCAAAGGTGAAAATTCAAGAAAGCGTTTAACATTTGCAATGTGTTTAAAAAGGGGAAAAGTCTAAGGCCTGGATTTTTATGAAACTTAATCAGGCAAACAAGAGCAGAAAATGGCTGAAATATAACTTCCACAAGGACCCTTTTTACCTAAAATAACTTTTGCTCATAGATCTTTTTTTTTTGTTGTAGTAGCTGTTATACTTAGCCATTTTTGATAAATGTTTGATTTTGAGTTTATTTTTCTGTAATATTTTACTTAGTTTGAAATTACTTTTATGGTATCCGTTTAGAATCACTGCAAAAATTGTATAGAAAATAAATCATTCTCTTTTCATAAAAAGGAGTTTTTCTCAATTATCATTGTATTAGGCTTTTGGCACTTAGACCCTTCGAAACTTATGCTCTTCAACTGTAGAATCAGTTTTAGTCGCTTTCTGTATCTGGAAAATCAGTACGCTTTCTAAATAGCTATAGGTCAAAAGCACAATATCTTAAAAATTGCTGAAAAACCTTCTGCCAGCAATGTTTAGTTAATCTACCTTAATGACACATTATGTTAACTGGGCTCTACCTCATAATTATTGTCATTTGGGGTGGAATTGATCATCCGGAGTGAGATTGTCATTCCTTTAAATGTTTGAATTTGGCGCCAAAATCAATCAATACTGTGCTTGAGTACGATTCCAATGGCAAGACATGTTTCATGTTTTTTTTAAGGTTGTGTCAAAAGTTTATTTCTTCATTTTGGGCATGCCTTTGCATTAGTTTTGATTAGTTTTGACGGTTGCGGTCCCCGTAGCGAGCGAAGCGAGCGGAGGCCATGCGTAGCGAGAAACTGGCAAAGCAATTTGGCAACATTGTTAATATTTTCGCTACATTTAGCAGTAGCAGTGACAGTAGACAGGTGGCCGACGGCAATATGTGCACGTGAAATATAACGGCTCCGTATTTCGTGAGAAAACTGCAAGTTATTACCATTCATTGTTTTTCTGTGAAAATGAACGTCGAGAACTTAGTAAGTTAGTATTCAAGTAGTTTTTTAATTCCATGAAGTAAGCATATGTCTTTATGCTTTGTAACCTTCGCATGTTTTACTGTTAACAATCGGCTCGACCATTTTGATAAGGTTTGCCATTTTATTAGCTGGGGTCGGATAGATCATGTATATGGGGGAGAGGTTTATCATTTTCGTTGATCAATCTCACCCCACGTAATAGATATATCTTTTTATTTTTTGTGTCTTAAAATCTACTTTATTGATCTAATTTTTTTTTCTTTCAGCCAGGCCAAGAAAGTACCAACGAAAGTTAGGGGCACGTTCATACATGTATTACCCAGATGACAACGTTCAATTGGCACTTCAAAAAATTACTGAAGAACATTGGTGTATTCGTCGTGCGGCCGCTGAATATAAAATACCATTTGGCACGCTTCGCAATAAATACCTTGGCAGCTGTGTTAAGAAAAGCGGAAGTCAATGTAATGTTTTTAATTACTATGAGACAAACATGCAACATGACCCTGGGCAGCACAAATGGATGTTTCATCGTCCAATATCCAGAATGCATATGCAACTTTTCCAAGACAGCAATATCAGTTATGATGTGCGGTTTAGCTTTCAGAGGCTGCATTTCAAGCAACAGGAATAATTGTGCCCTTTGATCCTGAACGAGTCTTGCAGGAGATTCCAACTGAAGATATTGGCAATGATGGCTCTGTGAATTACTTGCATCAAGAAGGAATATTAAGAGACAAAAACTATCTGTAGAACCTGACAAAAGCGTAGCAGCAAGTATTGATGCGGATTCTAGTGATTCAGATGTAGATGAGCCGTTAAACAATGACAACCCAGATAACGATTTTCTGGAAGATGAGAATGATGACGTTCGAGCATAGACAGAGTATTTCCAACCAGAAGGCAATAAAGTTGTGGCTGGAAAAGTTGTGTTGATTAAGGTTTACGGTGGATCAAGAAAAAACCATCGATCAGTACATAGCAATTCTGCAACAGGTGAAGTGGACTAATGCCCGGTTTCTGAAGTACCAGATATCTAGTGTATAAAGTTATGAACCTTATAATTACCATGGTAACAATTGTATTAACAATCGTTGTCATAGGAATTATTTGAAGAATAAAGTTATCCATACTTTCAGAAACTGGGCATAAGAAGGAAAAAAAGAAATTGATTTATTCGGTATGAAGTCTCTGGATAAATCCAGGAAGTATTTTGCCTTTCAAGATGGTGACGAATTCGTGTCAGATATATTTGATATGTTAGCAATTTGACCAAATCCCTCAATAAAACAAGTTGATGTTACTGACTTCGAAAAAACATTGACGTTTTTGAATTGAAGTAATTTTTTATTCTGTCTGCAAATGTCATTTTGTTATGAAATATAGAGGTAACAGTTATGTTTATTGTTCAAATTTATTTATTTTCATTTTCATAATTGAATAAAGGGAGAAAGAGAGTAATTGATGATACACAAATCTCATGATCAAGCTCACACTCACTGAACAATTTCATTCCCAACAGTATAAAATGCTATAACTTCAATCGTTGATCATCTATGGTCTTTTTGTGAACAATCTCGCCCCAAGACGTATATGAGATTGTTCACAACTTTATTTCTGTATATTTTTCATATTGAAGTTCGTCATATTTTACAATAATTCCATTCCTATCAACACCTACCACAAATCCTCACATTCTTTAACCTATTTTGTCTATTAACCTGGGCAAAATATGAAAAACTAACTTATTTTTGATCAATTCCACCCCAAATCACGGTATCTAATAAACTCCTGTACCGTTTTGTCCACCATCCAATTAATAGAAAGTTAAGCATTTTAAAAGAAGCAGGCTAATAAATTTAGAACTCCAAGTTATCAAAAGTATACATAGTAATAATATATCTATTTGTTATTACCAGTAATTTTCTAATGTAAGCAATTATTTTATTATTGTTGTTGACGATAGGTACTCAAATTAAATCCCGCAATGTACTCCTATTATTTAATTGGCAATCAAATAATTAAATATAATAACATGGAAATTGTTACAAGATAGTATTATACAGAATTACAGAAATAATTTGTTTGTCAACGTTTTCAATGGGCTAATACAGTTTCCCATTGGAATGTTGTTTCTTGAGAGTCCATATGTTAAAAAACAAATATTAGTTTGAGCTTGGTCAGAGTGGTAGGACCGTAGGAGTATACAAAAAGGGATCTTGTAATGACGTAATTAATTTGACATCTAACTCATTAGTTCCTTTATTCGGTAAGATCAAAAAGGTATCTTCATTAAGGCTCAAACCGTTTACTTCGATAGCGATTGGCCATCAGCTTTAACGATGCTATCCGACTGCGGCTCCCACAATAATATCCTGATCCAAAAACTTTCTGAATACAACTTGGATCCGCATACTATTCGACTCTTATCAGTATAAGGACGAATGTCGATTTACAGTTACTTCATCAATCTCAATTTATTGAGACTCGAACACTTTGATCATTGTCTTTTAAACAGTGATTTGGTGTAGCTACCAGCTACTACATATGAATATGTACAAGCAAAATGTTTCGATCTAACGAAGGCCTTGGATTGTAACTTCCATGGTTTAACTAGCGAAAATGTACAGGGATTCATATTAGGCCTAATTCTCTTTCTAATATACAGACAATTTGTAAAAGTTAGATGGTAGGTTAAGTTGCGATCAGCAGATTAGAAACGTGGAAAGTTCCTATTTATCAGATTTGCTCTTCTGAATAAATGAGCAACATCGCAAAGTCCTGAGAAACTCTTTGCACATGTTTATCAAGCTACAAATCCTATGATATTATAGACGCAAATTAATGTAAAATTAAGTCAAATTGTTTTTCCATTTACTTAGCTGCATCGTATAACTGGGTGCCAAATAAACCATTTCGTTTTTATAGCTTCCTTTTAGTACAATATACAACATACGTTTGCTTATGTTTATTTACCTCGAAAGTATCGGAGCTCGTTGGTAATTAAGACTTCAATTCCAGAGTTCATCGCTGCCACCAGATCTTCAGGGGTGAAAATTCCAAAGTCCGCTGTACCCTTTTGTATTCTAATTAGACAGTCTAATCTATTAAAAATATATACCATTCAGTCAAGCATATATTATAAGGCATTCAATATATTAGTTTTAATTACACACTTTAATATCCGAATTTCTTAAAAGGAAAAACTCAACAGTTAAGTGTGTTCTCTAAAAACATTAAGCCTCCATTGTACAAGATCAGTTGAGCTCAGCTCCCATCTAAAATGCACTGCTACTAAATCGATTGCCATTTTGACAGTACAGGCATAGGAAAGTACCAAACTTTCAGACGAGGTTCAATCAACTGAACCATGTACAGGGTGTCCCAAATTCGAGCCTCATCATTGGGATCTCGGAAACTAGAAGAGATACAAGGTCGTTTAAATAGAGGCAAAGTTGCGCAATTTGATGCTGGTCAAAATGCCACCTTAAAAGTTAAAAAAATCGGAATACTTCCGAAGATATTTAGAAAAAACCGAATATTCGCGATTTCATTTTTATTTTTTTATTACTCTATTTGAATAGATATAACAAAATAAATTTCACATTCTCATTGCTACTTTTTCTGTTCTACAAGATGGTGTTATCAGATTTTCAAACCGACGTTTCGTCTTTGAGCTCCCATAATCAACTTTGTTTTTTTAAATACGGCCCTGGATTTTTTATTACGGACTTTAAGAGCTTTTAATGTCCCAAAACCAATGATGTATCGCACTTATTCGAAAAAATCATTTTAATGATTTCCTGGTAAAATCTTACCAAAAATATGTGTTCTGTCTCTCTCTAACACATGAGTTCTTATGGAAAATGCCATTAATATGCATTTTTCGAATAAGTGCGATACCTCATTAGCTTTTGGACTTTAAATGCTCTTAAAATCCGTAATAAAAAATCCAGGGACGTATTTAAAAAAAACAAAGTTGATGATGGCAGCTCAAATACGAAACGTCGGTTTGAAAATCTGATAGCACCATCTTGTAGAACAGAAAAAGTAGCAATGCGAATGTGAAATTTATTTTGTTATATCTTTTCTAACAGAGTCATAAAAAAATTAAAATGAAATCGCGAATATTCGGTTTTTTCCAAAAATCTTCGTAAGTACTCGGAATTTTTAAACTTTTAAGATGGGATTTTGATCAGCATTAAATTGTACAACTTTGCCTCCATTTAACCGACCTCGTATCTCTTCTAGTTTCCGAGATCCCAATGATGAGGCTCGAATTTGGAACACCCTGTACAGCCGTGCTTAAAAATAATAATAATCCAACTAAGCTGAATCATACACCTAATACTTATTAGGGTTCTATCAAACTGAAGATATGCCTAGCAGAAAATATTGAAACAGAATTTGAGACGCATTAAAGGGATTATTTTAAAACTACCTAATCATTAGGGTTACTTTTTGTGGAGAACCTGTAGAAATTCAATTGGAAGAGTTAACTCTACTCTTAATTAAAGGGGTGCGGACTTTTGAAGGAAACACGAGCAAAATGCAAATCTGCTCTATAAATTTACCACAATCACAAAATGATTCCAATGATTCTTTGACATCAAATAACGGCCTTACCAGAAATGTTAATGTAGATTGTAGTTTGTAATGTTTTAGATCATTTGTGGACCAACTGTTCCCCGTTTGAAATTCGTTTTGGAATGAAAACTTAAAAAACGTTCATTATTGACTTATGACTTATAACTCACTAGTGAGCTATGAGTAATAAACCCACTAGTGAGTTATAGGCCACATTATTCATTTAAAATCAAAGCAGTTATATATAGTGTCATTACATGTAAGTGTTAAATATAAGTAAATTTTGGATTTTTTTCTATTCTACCTTTTACTTTGCTCTCTTCCAGATTACAGAAAATTTAGCAGAAGCTTCAGATACGTTATCAGTTCCAGCGGTTTCTCCCGCAGCTGCTTTCACTTCAGTTAAAATAGCTGTTAGGAAAATGACAAACCTGAGTTTATGGTGGTATGGTATGGTATGGTAAAGGGTTCGCTCGGCTAGATGTGCCGTTCAATACGTGGACCACAATTGATCTTTTGTGTATATACCCTTCTATGATGCACGAAAATTCCTATCTTTTTCGAGGACCTCAGAATATTTAAAGGGTTGAGGTTTTGCAGATCTCCAGGTGCCACAAGGGCATTTTCAAGATGCATCGACCTTTGGCGAGTCAGTGCCTGATATTCGCAGAGTAAGTGCTCTGACGTTTCAGCCATAGTTTGGCAGGATCTGCATTGTTCGTCAGTGATTTTCCCCATTTTCTTGAAGCGGTACCTTCAGTGGTCATATCCAGTAGGAAGGTCTACGATCAGTTTTATTTAATTTTTTTGTAGCTTGAGAAGCTATTTTGTGTACTTACGCGAGTGAGAGATGAGTATTTTGGCATGTCTCTACCCAGGTGCATTGGCCCAATATATATCTCTCCGCCTTTTTTCCCAATTTCTGAGTTCATTCATTACGTGCCCTCTAATGCTGCCACAGAATGGTTCAGGCGCGCAAAAGGCAGTCTGTGCAGCATTCCGTGCGAGCTGGTCAGCGGCTTCGTTGCCTTTCACACTCTCGTGCCCTGGTAACCACATTAGGATGAGTCTGTTTCTGTTTGCCAGTTGATCTGCAGCCATCCGACAATCCCGCACTAGCCGGGAGTCGATTCTGCTAGAATCTAGCATATTCAGAGCTAATCAGTTTATGATAAAAAGTAATACAAATTTCTGAAGAAAAATGGACTCCACAGCACTTCAAAATTGTGAAACGATGGAAGTGCTGCAAGGAGTTTTAAAAGAAAATGCCAAACAAACGGAACAGTCAAATTAGAAAACGTACAAGGCTCTGTTTTTCCCTAGCAATGGACAAGTCTAATGCTATGGATGCAAACTTTTTACCGAACCCGCTCACAGTTTACTCATGGTGGTTATTATGATTGGAAAAATGCTTCTGGATGTCTACTTGATCACGAAATTTCTAAAAACCATGTGAATGCTCATTTTAAACCCAGTTCTAAAGAAGAGGCGCGTATTGATCAAAAACTGGCGAAAAGTTCTCGAGAGATTGATAAGTATGATTGTTTTTATTAGTGAAACAGGTCTAGCATTTATAGGAGAATGAGATATCACTGAGAAATGGTAACTACCTGATACTATTAGAGCTTAAAGCAAAGTATGAAAACTTTTTGAGCAACCACACAAAAAAACATGGAAACAGTGGGTTACTACCTATCCTCGAGAATTTGCTAGGAAGTGGTTCAATCAATTGGCAAGCGAGTTTTCAATGAAGTATTTCTCGAATCAAGCAGTCATAGTATTATTCCATATTATTAGATTTAACTCTAGATGAAGATCAGGTTGAAGCTTACTTTGATTTTTAGATATCTAGAGGAACATATTCAAGATTTGTATCATTCGTGCCTAACCAGGGCCACAAAGCTAGAGATATATTTCAGAGCTTCAACAAGTTTTCGAAGAAGAATGAAATAGACATTAAGAACTATCGTGGTCAATCTCATGATAACGCTTCTTCAAGGAGCAGAAAGTACAATGGCCTTCA
The DNA here is from genome assembly GCA_016904865.1 of Pissodes strobi. Lineage (NCBI taxonomy): Eukaryota > Metazoa > Arthropoda > Insecta > Coleoptera > Curculionidae > Pissodes > Pissodes strobi. The sequence goes on along the minus strand of MU184416.1, from coordinate 164,775 downwards.
AGTGTTGGACTGGCAGAACATAAATTAGCAGTATGAAATATGAATACCTCACGCTAGGCATGTACTCAATCTTGTAATGCAGGCTGCTACCGATTGCTGTATATTTTGCGGCCTCAACTAACAGATATAAAGTTTTAACCGATTGCTTGAAAAAAGCGGACGCTGACAAACCCATTCTTGTGCCAAACCGACAACAACACGCTGGTCATGCAGATCAGATGGTAGCATCTTTTGCGAGGCTACAGAGAAATAAAAAAACACTTTTTGATATTTCATAGGACAAAAAGATTCAGGAAAATCAATCTAATTGTGCATCATAAAATGCCAACGTTGGAGACGGGTCTATACACAGTATTTTGGGAAGATATCTTGGTGCAAGTAAGCAAAAGTAATGAAATTCTGCAGAATCCTAGATTTGATGTAAATACAGCCGTTTCAGCACTGGCGTCGCTAACAAGCTTCATAAAAACAAGATGGGATATCGGGATAGCTTTGATGAATATGAAGTGAAAGCTGCTATCTGAATCTGATTGCACAGGGTATGAGCATGAAACACAGCGGAAACGTAAAATAAACGTGCGTTTGTCACCTCTTGAACCCTTTACTGTGCTCAAGCACCAGGACATGAGGTAACCTCATCACAGAAATGTCAGTCAATTTGAATCATCATTGCGGAAGAAGATTGAGGCATATAAACTAATTGATGCCCATTTTGTGGTTCTCAAAATGTTGAATACACTTACACATTCAGCGTCTCAAAAGATAAGCACTGAGTGAGAGAAAAACATGTTCTCTGTTTTTACCGTAAAATATAAACTTTAATAACAGAATACAAATTTGTAGATCAATTTCCTTTAAAGGTGAGTTATTTTATTTAGATTCTTTTTTAAATAATTACTGTGTAAAAACTAAAAAAGGCAAAAGTTGGTATGTAGTACTTTTGATAAACCTTGTATATTTGGACTACGATAATATTGTACGCCCAAAACAAACTTCTAACTGCCGATTTTTTTTTAATTGGAAAAATGGAAAATGCAGTACTCAATGTGTCGGAATTAATACCATAGGAAAAAAAAATCAATTTCAATATAGGGTTCAAGAATTCCGAGTTAAGCAAACTTCCCAGCTTCAACCGTTCATGTACCACTTTACTGGCCAATACTGGTGAAGGGATTGCCAATATGAAATGCTTTGGAGGATGGAAATCCACAACTGATTCAGAAGGATATTTGGAAAAATCCGTCAATCTGAGAAAAGACATGGCCCACAAAATTCTCAATTTCGATGTTTCAGATGCTATTCCATCAACTTTCAGCTGTCGTTTAAAAACATCCACACACATCCTCAAATATTTCATCGTTTTCCACTAGCAGCATGAGTGTTAACTCGAGACCTTTTTCTTTGGCTTCAACTTCGCTGACATTCGCAATCAATTTACGTGTTGTTCTATTACCATAAACATAAATAATAAATATAAAATATCTATGTATTATTATATTGTAATTATTCCAAAATTGCTTTGTTCAATAAATATATTTTTTTGAAAGCGTTGCGAAATTGGCAAATTTTGATATTCATTAAAATTTCGAAAAGACACTCTTTAGGCCACTAATGCCTAAACGTGACACTTTTAGTTACTAGTGCCTAAAAGTAAAAAATGAAACATCAAGAACAATGAAAATGTTTATTTATTTTAAATTTGAAAGGTACAATTATTGTAAATTGTTAAAGTGAATACTAGATGCATTCAGCTTCTCTTCTCTAAGAGTTATGCAAGTACTAGTAGTCAAATATTTTTTACTTTTTTAAATTTGCGTATCTTTCTGCCCTATGATTATTTTTGCTATTTCCTTTTTCTGTTCAGTTGAATATTCGATATGGTATAACCCTCGGCAACTGAGCTTGATCGTAAACCTTCACGTAGCTGCGCCGGAAGCAATGGCCAGTGTATTCATTGGCGTTGGAGAGTCCAAGGAATTTCGCTATCTTTTTTGGGATACCTCCAATTGTATTGATTCGAACGGGCACGGTACAGCATTTATTATTTTGATATGAAAAATAGCCGATGTGTCGTATTGAGTGGACGAATTTTTACGTACGTACTTACGAAATATATCTAAGAAAATGATAGCATCTATTGATCTCTCAGCAATCGTAAACATTCTTGGAACATGAGTTTTTTGTTCGGAATTTTGATACTAATAAATGACTGACAATCTTTAATGGAATCTGCTGCCAAAATATACTTTATGTCATACCAGTACATTATTGTGTTTTTATACCTTAGATACCATTTACATAATGGATTACTTTATGCCCGTGCGGGCATAAAGTCCACATTATGGCCCGTGCGGGCATAAAGTACACTTTATGGACTCAAATAATTGAATTGAATTCGTATTTTTTTAAATATTTACATTTTGTGAATGCAATAACGAACTAGTATGACATAAAAGTTTGTATGCACCACGGGTATTAATAGATGTGTACGCCCTCGGGCGACTTATAAACCCTCTGGCCAGAGGCCCTCGGGTTTGTAACATTGTCGCCCTCAGGGCATAAACATCTACTTAATACCCTTGGTACATAAATAACTATTCTTCCCTCCTACATCTTCATAATAATCCGAGAATTAAAACAACTATAGCTAACAGGAATTCTTTATCATCGGCTTGTTTCATAAAGCGTTCTATTTTCAGCTTTATAAATATTTTTGATTTCTTTGGCTTATATCCGGAAGCCATATTTCTTAAAAATGTGATTAGGTTTATAAATTTGCTAATATCTACATTTTTGTTCAGATAAATCATGGTTCAGAGCATCGAATATTTACTCCACAAAGTTGACGGCCTTCAGAAAATAGGTTAGTAATACCTTTTCTGTAAAATTCTCAATACTTTTTCTTTGACCCAGGTTTCAAAGTTGTTGTAGGCGTTTTCGCAAAATTTTTCGATTTTTAGGTCACTAGCACTTCTAGGTGTTTCCAGTTGTACGAAGAATAGGAGCGCTATTGCCGTCTATCGTGACTGTCTGACAGTCGTTGCTGGGGGTGGGATGAGGCAGGCCAAATCCTGACAATATCTGCAGTGAAAATACCTATTTTTTATGGCAGTGGCACACACACTAAAGGAATATCCTGTGGCGCTCGATGAGCGGTGTGTGTGCAAAGATGTTGATTGACACGGTTCTTAAATAGATGTAGGTTGTCATTAGTGGGAAACGGATGTCCTGGGAGTGAGTTCCACGGTAATGCCCTGCGCCAGACAAAGGAATTGCTTTAAGATGTGCTTTGGTGCGGCACCCCAGATGTATGAGCAATATGCTGCCAACTGCTGTGGTGTATAGAGTTTTTTGTTGCGAAATAGCGCACCAAGCTTCTGGGAGGCTGATTTTGCGATGCTAGCAATGTGGACATGCCAGGACATATTGCCGTTGACCGAGACACCCAGCAGTCCGTTTGACGATGATGAAGGAATGGTCGATCCTGCCATAATGATGTCAGGGCCCGCTGTATTGGCCCTCTTGGTAAACATGGCTGCTTGAGTCTGCTCACTGAACTGGACCAAATTTGGGTCGCCCCAAGTTTGAACTTTCTCCAGGTCTTGATTAATTGCTGTAATCTGCTCCTGTCTGCGGTGATAAGTCTCAGTCGCTGGTAAGGGTTTTTCTGATCTAAAATGGGAGACAAGGGTACTGTCATCTGTAAAACTGTAAACAGGATTATTCGTTTCGGTCAGCAGATCATTAATATAGATGAGGAACAGAGTTGGTGAAAGTATTGCACCCTGAGACACGCCCGCGTTAATGGTGAATGTGTCTGAGATTTCTCCTTCAACTGCAACTTGCAGAGATCGATTCTTAGGAAAACTGGCAAGCCAGCTGCAGAGAGAGTCTGGCAGTCCGAAGGACGGCAGTTTGTTGAGCAGTCCGACCATGCCAAACTCTGTTGAATGCCTTCGAAATATCGGGACTTCTAAGGTAGAGTGCGATGCAAACATTTTGGCGAGCATGTTTGATTTTTCCTTGGCTGTAGTAGCCATGATACCGTCGGCAAATGTGGGAGAGACGTTTTTGAAAAGTTATTACTTACTGCCTTTGCTACCGACCAGAAACTTCTGGAGCCACTGGGGCATTGCAAAAGTTTATTCCTGATCCTTAGTTTCGTCGATCACACGTTTGCACTCGTTTCTCGCTTCGACAAAATAGTTGCGATTTTCAGCGGTCTGATTTTGCTGCCAGTACTTGTAGACTTGTTGTTTCCTACCTACTTGATGGAATTTGGGATGTATGCTGCATTCCTGAGGAGATAACTTGCGTGATCCCTTCGCAGCAGACTGACGAGTCGTCAGTGCCAAAGCAGACGTCGAGCCAAGGAATATCTAAGTAGAACTCCCTTAGATCGTCCCAGTTTGCAGAATTTTAATGCCAGATTTTGCGAGGCAATGATGGATCCTTCTGTAGGAGTGGCAATTCACAAACCGCTGTAATAAGTTTGTGGTCGGAAGGTACCCAAATGCGGACCATTGTGTCCTGGTCCGGATTGGTGGTTAGAAAAAGATCCAGGAAGACGGCGAATTCGCCCCTCTGATATTCGAGTTGGTTCATCTACAAGTTGAGTAAGCCCGCAGCTGATGGCAAATGCGTCAGCTTCTCTAACTTCGTTGTCGTTCTTGTTGTGATGTTTGAGCCAGTTGGTGTTGTGGGCATTGAAGTCTCCCAAAATGATTATTTCTGAATTGGAGTGATCGACCTGTATTGAGTCAAAAGTGGTAGGTAGTGTTGTAAAAAAGCTTTGGTGGGATCTATCGCTCGGAGGGCGACATATCAACTTGGTTAATCCCTTGGAGGTGAACTTGAGCCACATGACGTTATGGTTGTTCGGTTGAAGTGTTTCCTCGCTGTGACATGAAAGGACGCTTCAGACAAAAAGTTATATTACGAACTTATGTCTAAATCGGGTATGTAAGTCGTAACCAGGATAGGGGTAGGTTACTGTTATTGTTGTAAAAGATACTTGTGTTTCTGTAAGCGCTAGTATGTGTGGTCTATTTGCTTGTAGATGTAGGTGTACCGGATTTATGTTTCTATTTAGGCCTCTTATGTTGCAGAAATCTATTTTAAATTGGTTCGGTATCTTTGTTGTCTGTGAAATGCGGAATGAAGGGCTACCAGGACCACCCAGCGCCCGTAGATCCGAATGGCCGGGGAATATTTTGATCCTGGAAGCATCATCATGTCCATATATTCTTACTGTGGAACCCGAAACCACCAGCGCGGAAGCGGAACGTGATTCGGGAAAACCACTTAGTGCCCGTTCTCACTTGTCGGGTGTAGGATCCGTTTTTTATTCGGATGTCACCGCCGCTATTCACACTAGTCGGCTGTCGTACCCGATCGTAGCTGGAGCCAATTTCGGTACTCTCCACGTGGACGCCGACGAAGATTTTGTTGTGCTGTATTATTTTAGAAGAAAACAAGCCAATAATAGAAAATTTTGGGTGCATCCATAATCATGGAGGAACGATTTTCTTTGGGAATTTTTCAAACCTTAATCACTGAATTGAAACTAAAACAGAGTTTTATCCACAATACCGGAACAGAATTTTTGCACTCGACGCGCGTGTCGCTAACCATGTTAGCATCATCAGGAGATGATTAAGACAGACCAGTCTTAATCGAGTGCAAAAATTCTGTTTCGGTATTGTGGACAAAACTCTGTTTTAGTAGTAGGTGTTGCCGAAGGTTCCAAACCCCAACATAACTGAATTGAAAAGTGAGAAACATAAGTTTTTTAATTATTTTAGAATGTCCATAACTAAATTCAACGATCTACGGGCACGAGTTTCAGCAGGCATAAACTATAAAGATTCATGATTAGGGCAGCTGGTAGGGGGTTTTCAGGCCCGACATCCGACAAATGTGAACAGCGCCATACAAGTTCATATGCGAACGAGATCCGACACGATTTTTGATCGGGCGTGCGGCGCTGGCAAAACACCCGAAAATATTTGTCGGAGCCGACAAAAAAACGGAGTCGGATAGATGTGAACAGCTTCATACAAAATGCATTGCCACTAGAGCACCCGATATTTTGTCGGATCCTACACCCGACAAGTGGGAACGGGCTCTTAGCACTTCCCAGTTCTGGTGGGGGTGGTCTTTCACCGGACGATGCGAGTAGGCGTATGCATCTACCACCTAGGGCCGCTTCCACTGGAAGCATCGGCCTCAGACTCATTCGTTTGGTGGTCCCTAGTCTGACAAGGTTAAGAATGAGGTTTGCTGGATCACTCCCCAGTGATCAG
>MU184416.1:146875-158460 GCA_016904865.1 Pissodes strobi | reverse complement strand
GCAGGGGCGTCACTCCTCGTAATCAAACTGCTCTCACCAGTTTGACGGTCCTGCCAGCTAATACAATGCAGCCCCTCTTATCACACACCGTCATTGATGCGCTCCAGACTTTGTACTAGCCTGGGGGAGGACGATGGGTGTGATGAGCTACATACCGTGGCAACTCGGAATGTAAACATTGTAAACTGTAAAACAGTCTGCGGTGTTTCAGACTACCCAGATGCCGGTTCAACTCCGGATCGCCGACGAGGCGCACAGCTCTCTTCGGAATAGAATCCAGCAGATTTAAGGTGTGCTTAGGTGCGGCAATCCAGAAGTGTGAGCAACATCTAGGCACGGTCTTATTTGCGCTTTGTAAAGCAAGAGCAGCTGCTGCGGTGTATACAGTGTTTTGTTTCGAAACAGCGCACCAAGCTTCTGCGCAACTAATTTTGCGATGTTAGCAACATGGTCATGCTAGGATAATAATATATTGCTGTTGACCGAGACACCCAGTAGTATGTTTGACGAGGATGAAGGAATGGTCGATCATGCCATAATTACGTCAGGGCCCGCCGTATTGGCTTTCTTGGTAAACGTGAATGCTTGGGCTTTTGCTGCATTGAACTGGACCAAATTTGTGGCGCCCCAAGTTCGAACTTTCACCAGATCTTGATTAATTGTTGTAATCTGCTCTCATCTGTGACGATAAGTCTCAGTCGCTGGTAAATTGTTTTCTAGTCTAAATTGGGAGACAAGGGTTCTGTCATCTGCATAACTGGAAACAGGATTATTGGTTCTGGTCAGCAGGTCATTAATATAGATGAGGGCCCAGAGTTGATTAAAGTTTAAGGAAACTGACAAGCTAGCTGCAGAGAGAGACGACGCGCCGGCCGGCAGTCCGAAGGATCTTTCTGCTTTATCGATGGATCGAAATTCGGCGGATCGATTTTCGACGATGTATTTTGCATTTTGTGCATCCTTAGATTAATTTAATTTAAAAATAGCTTAATTTAAGACTTAACTGACGTTCTAACAGAGACTGAGAATAATATAACTTTATAACAACGTCTGTTGACGATTGTGAGCTGCATGCCCTTTGTCAATTATTATCAGGTATATACCATGCCAAATCAAACAAAAATAATTTAAAAAATCTAAAAATATTTCCTATAGAATAAAGGTTATGTTAATTATTGTTACTTATTTGATTCAAGGCCTTCCGTTTTTTAATTGTCAATGTCAATTGCCAGCAATTTCGGACTATGCGCAGAGCGATTATCACTTAATTTAAATTAGAAGGATAGATAAAAGTTATTTTTTAAATTAAATCTTAAATTATGTTAGCTGTATGAATGCTCTACTTAATGGGTTTCCGTGTATTGAACTTTTCAAATTAAGCTCTAAAGAAGATTAAATCTCTGTATGGAGGAACCCAGCTTTAAAAGCAATAACCCTGTACAGGGTGGCTCGAATTCGAAATCTCCAAAACTGTAAGAGATACAGTGTTGGTCAAATTAGGGAAAAATTGCGCGTTTAGGTGCCTAACAATATGCCGTTTAGAATTTAAAATTCCGACTATTTCCGGAGATAACCGAAAAAAAAAACAAAAAAAATCGTTTTATTTTTTTCTTTTATTTATTTCAAAACTGATTCCAAATTGAATTGCACATTTGCATTGTCACTTTTTCCGTGACATCCACTTTGGAATCCGACGTTTCCTTCTTTTTTAATTTTTTTTTATCGTTTTCAGATGATATGATATGAATATATGTTTTTATTTATTTAAATTGTTATTTTAGTTTTTTTTTTAATTATTTATTTTGCTTTGGCGTAATTTTAAATAGTTTAAGATTCTTTTGAAATTTTAATATTCTATTAAAATAATGTAGTTGCGTTAAGTGGAAAATCGTAGTCTGTATAATAAAATTAAATAAACAGATCGGTTTATTTTTTACCCCAAAGCAAAATAAATATAAAAAAAAATAAAATTAAAATTAGAAAAAAATAGACACATATTGATATTAATAACGCCAATATCATCTCAAAAACGATAAAAAAAATTCCTTCGTGTTTAAAAAAGGAAAGTTGACGATAAGCTCAGGAAAAAAAAATAACACGAATTTTCAATATTTAGTTTTTTTCCGGATATCTCCGGAATTATTCGGAATTTTAAATCTTTCTAAACGGCATATTGTTAGGCACCTAAATGCGCCATTTTGCCCTAATTTGACTGACACTGTATCTCTTACGGTTTTTTAAATTCCCCATACATAGACTCGAATTCGAGCCACCCTGTACATTGTAAAAGCAGTTCTTTGTCCTCTATAGAAGTGTTGGGTTTTTCCTTATTCTATTGATAGTTTTTATATATATAATTTATTTGAATTTTAAATCTATTCAATACAAACAACAATAGATAAAAACTAACCTGTTTAAAGCAACAACACATTCGACCTGGCTATCTGAATCATCGAGTTTCGGACAGTACTTGGCCGATCGTTTATACAGTTCTTTGCCATCAACAACACAGATCCTATCTAAAATGCATTAAAGTACAAAGATAATAATTGAAAAACACTATTAATTTTTTAGTATCGAGCAAAATCAAATTCCCCAATTGTTTCTAAGGTTGTTTGAGTACTTTACCTACTCAAACAACGGTTTCTAAATTATTATTGTGAGACATTTTCAATCCACACATTTATTAGCGCCAACAATTTTATTACATAAATAGTTCATATTTTAAAAAGTGAAAATTAAACAGGAATATTCAACCGGTGGTGATGTTAATTTCATGTTTGTATACGGCAAATGTCGAGTTACCAGTGAACTATTACTTTCCTAAAAAAATTGCTCTTGAACTTTTAGTACTGTTATGAATTATGGATGGGAAGAGCGTCAAGCCGCAATTTTATTATTATTTTTTTATTTAATAAGCCCATTAAATATATAAATTTATATTTTGACTTTAAAAATGGCAAAAAGAACGTTACAAAAAATTGAATTTATGACGTAGTTTGGCCAGATATATTACCACTTTATGCTTTATGCATCGCTTTATCATGATTTTATTTCTCTAATGAAACTGAATGTGGAATCGTGCAATTCCAAAACGATTACAAAGTTTTAAAACAGAAATTTTTGCTTCATATGAGTCATGCATTGCTGGTATAGTGCTACGCTCCCCACTCGTTCAGTTGCACAAGACGGGGCTTTAAATCAGCGAATTTTAGTAATACTATATGGCGCAAAAATTTGTGTTTGTATGGGTATTATTTTTAGCAGTAGTTTGCATGTTGTTTTTGAACCAGGACTTTTTATTTAAATATTTTTTGTTTGTTTTATGGTGTAGGTATTGTATTATAAAAATTAAGACCCAACAATCAAAATAAAGAATAGGTCAACTTCCTGATCTCATCTCTTTTCTTCTTGAAGGGTCAAGTGTCGTGTCAGGTGTCAGATTCTTATTCCTAATTAAAATTAGATCACGTCGATCACGACCGGTACGATTGAATAGGCGCGTGCGCGTGCCTATCAGTGACTGGTTGGTTTGTTTTTGTTTGTGATTTTAGATTTTCGAGGTGGATTTTCCAGTTTAATACTTAATAATGTTGTTTTGTATGGTTGTGTTGCTAATAAGGGGGTAAGGTAAGGCAAGGGCTCTTACAAAAAGATAAGCTGATTTGTGTTTTAATTTATTAATGCAATATTGCCATATCCTAGGCCATATCTATTACAATATTACAAATTATAAAGGTTTTGTTTCTTAAAATTATTTTTTGTTCTCGGTAATGGGTTTTGCGGTTTTGTTTTCTTGTGCCTACCTCTAGGTATTTTAATTTAAAAAATGAGAGATTAAAACTCGAGTTGAAATGAAACCTTCTCACAATATTGTTTTGTCTTTGCTTGAAACTTCTTTCTTGCGACGATCTGAAGTGGAAAAGCGGCAAATTTTGGAGAGTCGACCAACTCCAAAAATAACGGCAATTTTTACCGAAAAAGAGGTGGGTGGTCAGGATACTTCGCGAGCGTTTCAAACTTCCTGGTAGGATAATTGTTATAAATGACTTTGCGGAAGTTTACATAAACAGAGTTTGTATTGCTGTCCGTGCATTTTATTGGGTAAAGCAAAAAATTCAAGGCCTGCGAATTATGGTTTCAAGGGCTTAAAAAAAATCTGTTAGACAGAGTGTGGGCTTCTTAAATTATTTTGATGACTTTGAATTTGCACTTTTAGTTTTAGTCTTTACCGATGTTTATTCGTTCACGCATGTACTGTTTGATGTGTAACAAAGAAGTCACTGTATATTAATTATTGTATCTCTCAAATAAAAATTACGTAAGCCCTCTTAAATAAGAAACGATATGACGAATCATTTAAAGAGATTTTTGCATTGATGAAGCTGCTTTAAGGACGCCAATTCCATCTGAACAACGAGACAGACGAGCAAGATCCACATTAACTCAGGATCAAGTTTTTTGGAAAAAGTTTTATATTATGAAGTTTAGACACTATCTCATTAAAAATTACAACTCGTTTTCAAGATTTAGAAAAAAATCAGTGCTTCGAAATTTAAATCTTACTCGAAAAACTTTCCTACCGATGCATTAACTAACCTAAAAGACTATTACCATAATATATTTGCCGATTCTCAAAAACTGTATTCTGAGCTACAATTTATTTGGGCTAATGAAGAATTTAAAGACCTTGAACCACAAACTTTAATGAAAAATATTACTGAAAATAAAAATATCTTCAGAAAAGTATATAAGCTATTTTCCTTAATAATGACAATTCCATCTACTAGTGTTTTGGTGGAACGAAGTGCTTCTTGCCTAAAAGGGGTTAAAACCTATTTACGTAGTTCAATGACCGAAAACAGACTTACAAATGTATCAAAGATTTCGATTGAAAATGAACTGCAAAGTGCTTAATGAATTAATCGTTTTACGAAGATATAATTGAAATATGAAATACTATAACTTCAACTTTAGCCTCTTCTCAACGGTTAAGAAGATCAAAATTTAGTATGATTTGATAAGTAACATGAAATATGTATTTGATATAGTTTTTAAGACAAGTAATATTGAAAATAAGTATAGGACGTAAATATTACTTTATTTAGTGAATAAAAATGTATACCATGAAAAAAAAAAACGTTTGAAGCAATATTTTACATCTGAGCAAAATATAAGATATATAATTTAGAAGTATCCCCTCTTTAAATTACAATTTTATACCTTTTGGCAATATCGCGAATGCGCCATCAAAATATTTGCCTTAGGTGTGTTCTTTAACGACTTTTGTTTGGGCGTGGCGCATTTGCCTCCGGCCCCTTTTGCCTCACCTGAGGTAAAGCCACGAGCCGCCGCTGCGTCATAACCATAACTACCTGATGCATTTTTATGGTTGCAGTGGCGGCTCGTGAGGTTTTAAATAGGTAGTGCGCAATTTATGTAGGTTTTTTCGTACGTATAGGGGGATGCCCGCTGCAGGCGCCGCCGGAGGATTACCCGCCGATGGCGGAAAGTTTTGGGGGTGCCACGCCCATTTGTTACCCAAAACTCGTTAAAACCGTTTAAAAAATGAATTCGGCGCCCTCTTGAATGGTAATTGTTGCGCACTAAAAGAAATTAATAAGTAGGTACTTATCGATTCCAGAAGGGTAAACCATTAAAACAGTTTATTGTAACTACAAATCAATAAAGTTAAAAAACAAATCAGGAGAAGTTCGAAAACGTTAAAAAATATATCGGTTTGATGGCAAAAAAGTGTTATTGAACATCTTTTTGTCGATGGTTAGCCCTTCGACTTTGCCGTTTCCTAGCTTTAAAGTGAAATTCCATTCGCCCCAAGATTTCGGGGGTTAAAATGTCTGGTGAAAAACCGACCATCCTTTTTCTTGGCACATGTTTGGTCTAATTTTAAAACCGGCATCGGTCGCCTTAACCTCTTTATTTCAATCTTTTTATTCAGATCCAATAGAGAAAAGTTATTTTTAATAATATTGTCAACTGAATTTATGCCCCCACAGCAATTGTCAGAACCCGAACTACTAGCCATGACAGTAGAATAACAGTATATAAATAAAAATATAAAACACTTAACAATATTACGTACACTAAACTCACGAGTTTATATGCAGCTAATTAACAAGCATCAACGAACCGAACAAAACAAAAATAAATTCCCGGCTCGACTGGAGTATAATACAGAATAATACTTATAATAGTAGTATGTAATATTCGCTCTAAAAAACGATTTACGTCCCACTTTTTCCACACAAGCTGAATTTTTCAGGACCTATAATAAATGTGTTGCATCAGCCGTAGCTTGAAGACGAAGAGGCTGGACATATTTAATTAGGGCGTAAACCCATGACGTCTCTCATTATTTATTGTTATACCATTCTTAGTTTATAAGCAAAAAATATGGGATTCGCTCTATTACCTTGTCAAGACATAAGCGAAACTTTTATAAAGAATATTTTTTTTTCATTTAGGCCTCCCCTTTTTGTTAATTGAGTGTTATATTTAAAAATAACTATTTTTTAATTAAATTTTTGCACGGTTGAAACCGAGATATTTACATTTAAATTTGTTTTCGGCCATATGGTCTAATGCAAATGATTTTTTTTGAATAATTATGAAAAAATACTTCCTACAAAGACCTTATTGTGCATTGGACCAAAAAATAAGTATTTTTTCCTCTATACGATGGTACCAATATCTCGATTTTTGATGATAGTATCCTTTTGTGGAGTCTAATTTTGTATTACCTCCGGAATAAGGGTTATCTTATCATGTACTTTCATCCCTGAAAAAATCAGCTTGTGACACCATACTACATACCAAAGAAAATAATAGCTACGCAATAGAAAACGCATAACAAGCTTTTAACGAATTTCCGCCAGAGCGCGGGACCTCTGAAATTTGCTGCTCTGTTTACGAATAAATTAAATCTCGCACTGAAATCGTGGAAATACAGGCCGCGGCGTTGCCGCCTTACTGACGGTCGACTAAACACCGGCGGCAAGAGCTTGGTTTAAATAAACATGTTAGACGGTCGAAGAAACAAAGCTTAACATTTTCGAAAATAATTTAAAAATTGAAATGTTATTTATTACGATTTTAAAATGCCGTTTTTTTAATTTAATTGAACGTTCATTTTACATCTTTTTTATGCAGCGTATTCTTTTAGTTAATATAAATAATGAAATAATTTTTAAATTGGTAGATTTATAGTTATAAGTAGTTTTAATTTTTAATTTTATCAGACTTTGGTAAAAAAAAGTTCTCAGGTTATAGTTTATGAAGAATCTTATTCTTTAACTTGGGTACGATTCATTTTAATGAAATATTAGGTAAAGAGATAGTATATTTTATTCAAATATTTCATCAACAAAAATTATTAACATATAAAATTGAAATAAAACAAAACAAGCAAATAACTATTAATACTAACAGGTACCTGGTACAGTCGTGCGCAAAAGGACAAAAATGACACATAAACACAAAAAAGGTACAAACACAGAAAGATAAAATAATTTCGGTTAAATAAAATAGTCAATTGATGATTTTAACGAATAATCAAGAATGAACACAATCGGTTTTATTTTGAACTGTTCGGCAATCAATGTCACTACATGTATTATAATGGTAGTAATATTTAATATTATGACCCACGGGTGCAGATAAAAGCCGGTTTCCAGTTTTTTCCGTACAACAATAGTATATTATTTTATATGGAGGAAAAGTGATACTTTTCATGGCGCGCTCGTGTTTAACAGCCGAACGGAGTGAGGCTGGTAATAGAGAGCAAGCCATGAAAAGTAACTTTTCCTCCAAATAAAATATGCTGTTTTTTTCTTCAAATGTCGACAAATTAATGCAAAAATATCTCTTTTTAATAGAAATAATATCTAATTATTATTAAAGATAAGTGGGTTCGCAAGGCGGCTTAGAGCGGTGTCGGTAACATAAAGCTGTCAGTGGACACTGTCAACAATAATTATTTTTTTAAGATTGCGTAAGTTATTGAGTAAGTTCGATTAAACAATAACCAATTTGTTCCTAAATTAGTGATTTTTAGAAATGCAGTCACAAATTGAGTGATAAATACAAATTGTAGTTTAATAAATCTTGAGCTGTTGACGCTTATTTTGTTGTCTGTTTGTATTGTATCTATGTTGCTATGACAACACTTTTACCTCCGCCGGCGGAAAAGTGAAAAGTAAAGCTTCGGCGGAGGAAAAGCGAAACTTCATGGCCGCCTACACAGTCGAGTAATGACGGATTTACTGACGTTTGAAGAAAAAATACTTTAGATAAACTAAATTTAATAACTTCTCACATGATAAAATTACCTACTTAAGTAGTTATAATCTTCTTTTCTAAATGACACCAAGAAATATGAGGTTTGTAGGGTAATGAATATTGAAATGTGCTTATAGGGATTAAAAAAAATCAAATGATAATGAACGTTAGAAAAAATTTCGCCTTTTTGCATAAAATAAAACGCTGTGTCTAGACTCCCGGTACCGGTATCCAAATAAATCCCGGTAAAATGATGACGTATATATAATGACGTAAACATCTACTGGTATTTATATCAAGCTATGCTAGACTCCCGGTACCGATATCCGCATAAATCCCGGTATGTATTGTTGACGTAATATTCTGCCGGTGTTTCTATTAATCCCGTTAGATTTTATAAAATAATTAGCATTTAAAGATCCTTTACCGGCGTAGCCGACTATATCAAAATCGGCCTCTCCTATTGGTCGATCCGCATGACCCTCCGCTTGCTTCGCTCGCTACGGGGGCTCTAGAAAAGGAAACTAGCCAGGTGCTAACCCAATCTAACCCAAGACATACCCAAAATCCAAA
The DNA here is from genome assembly GCA_016904865.1 of Pissodes strobi. Classification (NCBI taxonomy): domain Eukaryota; kingdom Metazoa; phylum Arthropoda; class Insecta; order Coleoptera; family Curculionidae; genus Pissodes; species Pissodes strobi. The sequence goes on along the minus strand of MU184416.1, from coordinate 149,589 downwards.
ATCAAGAAAAAAAACTGTTTAGAAACATAATCTTAAAAAAAATAATAAAAAAAGCAATGGGGTTCGAACCCGTACCGTCCAGAAGAGACCCAACTATCTAAACCTCTACACCACGAGAGCTCTTGCGACAAATTGATTGTATCACGAATACATATTGTAATGCGAGAACAAAATCTACCGGGATTATTGTAAATACCGGTAGACCATTATGTCATCATACCGCCATTATATTTTACCGGGATTTATTCGGATACCGGTACCGGGAGGCTAGACACAGCGAAAATAAAACCCGTCATAAACATTTGGGAATATACAGGATGTTGAGACAAAATTGAACTGGTGACTATTATTTATCACGATTATTAAACGATTACCATTTTGAAATAGACAGACCTTGAGACAGACATAAAAGAGCTATTAAAATTTGTATTATTATTATTCAGGATAAGTCCACAGAATACTGAATGGTGGTGACAAGTTTTGGTCCACGACTTTATATGTACACCATACCCTTTTAAGGCATAAAACGGAAAAAGATAAAATTTTGACCGCGGCGCGTATGCACATCACAATGGAAATTGTGTTTTATTCTGTGAAAGGCTTTCCAGGGTATTAGGATGCGTGCCCTTTTAAGAGCAGATCATGAGGAAGTTTCATCAATTTTTTTTTGCTTATTTCGATAGCCCATGAAAAATAAGTAGTCACGGGTTTTTAATTTTTTTTTTCATAAGTCGAAAAATGAGGCAGATACAACGCCTTGACATGTGCCTATGACAATACACATGAATTGTTACGCGTCGCACCATGCTTAGAATACCTATGTATACAAAACTGAAAACTGGCATAGCTCTCGTAATAATCAAATTTAAAGGAAATAAAAAAAATACGTACCGATTTTTTTTTCACTGTTCTATAGTTTGCTATGAAAAATAATCAGATTAATTTTTCAGGAAACTTCCTCATTGCGTTTTCTTAAAAAGGCATGTATAATTTTGATTTTTAAATATCACCGAAAATCTTTCACAAAACAGCCTCAAAATCTATTTCACCTTTCTAATCTTGAGCTAAATGATTATCGTTTAAAAAGACATGGTGTATAAGGTTGAGGGTCACCCACCACTTTAATAAACACTAAAATATCATTTACTTGTTTTCCAAATTTTTTATTTTTTGAACAAATTTTTTTCTTGGGGTAAACATGCCACTTGCAAAATTTAAATAAATTGGTTTTTACGAGATGTTCAATAAAAAATATCTTATGCATATAGCAAGGATTATCTTTGCTACCTAGCCAGCGCAAGGATTTGCTTACAATCATATTTTTAATTTTCAAACCTATGAATTCCCGATCTTCCCCCGATTGTCGAAATAGTGTTTTATGAGCAAATAGGCACGGTGAACAAACAATGCTGTTTCTTCTGATAGAACTAACAAAGCCATTTTATTATCCCCACCGTAATCTTTATGAAAAAGAAAGGTTTGCTTTAAATTTGACATTCTGGTTTTATTCTCATTAGAGGGAGGGACTATAAAGCAGTGAGTGCATTTAAATTTGTCTTTAACCTTTTTAATAAGATATCCTGCATAGTAAGTTACTGCCCCGTCTTCTAAAGTGCTTGTTTTGGCTCTATAGGATTGAGAGGTACTCTGAGAAGTATTCTGAGAGACGTTTATACCAGCCTCAGAACTGCTAATTATTTCGATGCCTGAAAGTGATCATATTTTAATGAGTCATCTAAATCTTCGTTACTAACAGCGCCGGCGTCGGTTTGAGTGTTATTATTTAATAATGATGTAAACGAAATAGGCTCATCTTTGTCCTCCTGACAATTTGAAGATTTAGAGGGCCTAATTAATCCAGTCATTGAATTCGCAATGACTGTCGAAAATACTTTGCGGAAGGATTCAAGTTCCACCCACCTCTTTGTCTAGTTACAGAAAAAAGTTTTCCAAGAAGTCTTGGTTTAACCGTTAAAATAAAATTATTGTTATCATTTTTTTTCCCTTTCAAAGATTTGAAATATTCCATTAATACTTTGTACAATCCCATCAAAGCACGGCGGTCTTGTTCCTTTGGAGTCTTTCTAAGCACTGATAGAGGTGGTTAGTTTAGTTATTGATTTAAAGACTTCTCTTCCTTTTCTTAGAATATTAATAACTTTACAGTTTTTTTTTTCATTTAGACCGCACCGGTAGGGGCTTCTACTATATAGATTATTACTATTAAGGGCATCAAACAAATTATTTAAAAATAAAAAAAAAATCAGTTGTTGGTGAGTCGTAATTATCATCTATTTGCCGATTACTAATGCACGTTTTAATTGCAGCGGCCATGGTTTTTGAAAATAATTGAAGTGCCAATCTACAAGACATTTTTTCAAAACAGTTAGGGTTAATATGTTTTTCAGTTATTTTTGTGAGTGCCCTACCAGAAGCTGACTCTTTATAAATGTCAATTGTTTTTTTATGTCATACCAGTACATTATTGTGTTTTTATACCTTAGATACCATTTACATAATGGATTACTATATGCCTGTGCGGGCATAAAGTCCACTTTATGGACTCAAATAATTGAATTGAATTCGTATTTTTTTAAATATTTACATAATGTGAATGCAATAACGAACTAGTATGACATAAAAGTTTGTATGCACCACGGATATTAATAGATGTGTACGCCCTCTGGCGACTTATAAACCCTCTGGCCAGAGGC
>MU184416.1:117179-146865 GCA_016904865.1 Pissodes strobi | reverse complement strand
AATGTTACAAACCCGAGGGCCTCTGGCCAGAGGGTTTATAAGTCGCCAGAGGGCGTACACATCTATTAATATCCGTGGTGCATACAAACTTTTATGTCATACTAGTTCGTTATTGCATTCACATTATGTAAATATTTAAAAAAATACGAATTCAATTCAATTACTTTATGCCCGCACGGGCCATAAAGTGGACTTTATGCCCGCACGAGCATAAAGTAATCCATTATGTAAATGGTATCTAAGGTGTAAAAACACAATAATGTACTGGTATGACATAAATATTATAAATAACTATTAATAACATCAAATCTTATGATTTTTTCTTGGCGTTTAAACCAACCGGTCATTAAATTATTTCGAATAGTTTTGAAAAGATGGGGCACATCAAATATTGCAAATATTTTAAAATTCTTGACATTAAAAAATGGATTTTCTTTGGTGACTCCTAAAAGCTTAAATGCACTATTATTATTGCTTCCTTGGTCACACACCACTAATTTTGGAATAAAACCTATATCAATATGAGATGTTAAATTATCTTCAATTAGTGTTTGAAGATTGTTTTGCCGAATAGATCCATGACAAAAATAATATGATATGGGATGTTTCCAATTTTTAAAAAGACCTCTTATTGAAAATACTAGTGCATATGTTGCACTTTTTGATGCGCTCCCTAATGGCCCCAAATCCTCAAAACGTTCTACTAAGTCAAGTTTTCTGTTATACTCGATTAATTCTTTGATGCTCATTTCATCAGAATCGAGTACACATTTCTTTTCGTTCTTTGTCACAGCCGCACATCGTAATTTTAAGTGTTCTTTTATGCCTTCATCGAACCCCGTTTTAAACAAATTTTGGCCAATCCACCTTCGGATTGTAGAGAGTGATGGAAGGGCAATTCCTTTTCTTCTCAAAAACTGATATGCTGATGGCGATTTATAAAACAAAGAAATGGATATTTGTTTTTCTTGGAGATTTCAAATTTTTCTTGACCGTTCTCGTAACTGCATTAAAACAAAATTTTTAGCAAAATTCGAAAAATTATATAAAAAGGGTAACAGGGTTATTAATTTGTTTTGTCTATTTTTTGCGTTAAAATATTAATTCGTTTATGACATCTTTTTACTTTTGAAGACATAAATTTAATATGTTTTTTTTTTTAATTTGATTTTTCTTGGTGTCATTTGGGTATCAGGCATTTGAGTAATATCATCGATAACTCTTTCGTTTTCGTGGTCTAAACCACTGTCGAACCTAGGTCGTTTCCTGGTAAACTCGTCTGTGGTGGGACTGAGTGAGAGAAGATCATGTTCGCGCCCTGAATACGTTTTCTTTGGATCTTTGGAATGTTAACTCTTAATAATTCTTGTTCATCATAATTCTCGTTGAACTTTTTTGGGACGGCCGCGGCGTTAGGTTTTAAATAATGCTTTTTTTCCGATTTGTAGCCTTGGTTAGTAAAATGTTTGTCACAAATATGTTTCTTTTTAAGTGCAGCGTCTAACCCAAGCAAACTTGTGTTTCCTAAAATGACCAGTCTCGAACAATTATTTAAATAACGAAACAAGGGTATAATTTAAAATGGGCATTAAATAAACTCAAAGAAAGAATACTTTATCCATAAAATAAAACTGTTGGCAATGGTTTACTTCAACTATCTACCTACGCAAAAGCAAACAAAAATCTCAACTAAATACTAAACTAATAAAGCCCGAGTTTAAGTACACTTCAGCATCAAAGACTAAACGATTCAATTCCAGAAAAATAAAAAAATAATAAAATTATCTTCATGAAGGTCTCAATGTTTTTTTTTTATTTTAGTAATCACAAAATAAAATTTTAAATAATTTTTCAGGTTATGGAACCCATTATAAGATGTATAAATTTGGTAGGACGCCATTTTGTTCGGGAAAGTGACAGAGATTTTAAACATCTAGGAAATATCTAATTAATCTTTCAAACAAAAGAGTGCGAAATTTGATATTTTCTAATGTAATTTTAGGAAAATTATTCTTTCTTACGAAATCATATCGTTAGGTACTTTCTACACAAAAGTAGCAAAACACCCTTCCAAAGAACATCATGTCCAAATGCAAAAATTTAAGTTAGACAAAAAAGCGAAGTAAAAAGCAAGCAGCTAATGAACTATAAAAGTGGCAGATGCCCTGCTCTTTTATTTAAAACAAGTATAAAATTATTTTTATATGCTCCGTTAATGTAATCAAAAAATATATTTCCGTAATTAAAGAGGTAACGATGAAGAATGTAACAATATATCTATTCAAAACGTTTTTATTTAGACGACAGCAAAATTGGAATGAACAAGTGTTTTTTAATCATAAAATTATAAAATATGCCACCCAAAAAAGCAGCTATATTTTTTTTAAATTATGCATTCTGATGTGTATGATATTACATAGGTACTTACCGGAGTTAACTACCCAATTTTTACAAATTTCTTCGTTTTTATATGGAAACCGAAACATTTTAATTTTGTCATCTCTTCGGCTAGCACAGTTAAAATACTGGCATACATTCCCTGACATGGTTCTGGGTATCAATACCCATATAATTATTATAATTTTATAATAAAAATTAGAAAGAATAATATCACCTATACAACTCTCCGCTTACGCAAGCTAACAATGAAAGTAAATTAATAAAAATCCTAAATTTTCGACGAGCGCGCGCTAAACGCGTGCCGTCCGGCCTTTCCATTGAATAACACATTCGTGGAAATTCTCGCGTCACTCGGCAGTCGCGTCGCTTCTTCTATGAATCTTTGGCAACATTGTACGGCACAGTACGGATCGTATGCGGATTTCCAAGAAAGGAGCCAGGCTTAGAAAAGTCTGGCTCCATCGGAGGGGTCTTTCCATTTACATTGGATAATTCTTCTATTGCGTAGCTATTATTTTCTTTGTACATACGCAAGAATTGCAAATTATCACTAAATTAAGCTACAGAGTGCGGATCTAAATAGCGCACGGATGAGCCTTGACTTCTCGTGATTTTACGAACATTCCCGACCGTTTTGCATGACGAAAATGCATTTAACAAGAGCGCCGAACACGGCAGATTTAAACTAGTTGTGGTTACGGACGAAGGCCGCCGTTGGACCAGTGTTGCCGCTGGCATGAAATGAAATTATGTGATGGCTAAGCCAAAATTATCAGATTTTGATGTAGATTATGTTAAAACTTGCAAATGGCGGGACCAGCCAAATATATCTTCTGATTCGCCATGAGGTTCGCTATTTTGGAACCAACCGCCGAGTCCTCCCGCCTAACGAGTCCTGGGCTTGCGCGCGCATCACAATGGTTACATCTGTATTTTTTTCACTTCATGCAAAAAACAGGTCTTGCCGTTGGATTCGAACCCGGACCGCCGCGGCCGTGTCACAAACCAAGCATCTAACCACTGCACCACGAGACCCGCTGGAAGCGATTCCTTGGACCATAAAGACATCTATTAGTCAGAAATGTATTTATGATGCGCTCACAAGCCCAGTACTCGGATACATCCAAAAAAAGATTTGCGATTCGCCGTTTATTAAAAGTTTAAAATTTTACCCCCACTTACGCCATGAACAAAGAGATGGCGCCGAAAACAAGGCGATCTTACAGTGGCTTTGGTGATCTTACATTGGCTTAAAGGCACTGTAGCCTGCAGCAATACCTTCTAAGGTATTGACTGTAGGCGATCTTAAAGTCACTGAATAGGTGAAGGTTCATCTTTTAAGGTATCCACCAAAAAATCATTGCGAGCAAACGTTTGCAACTGTTTGCAGTTCTATTATTGACAATCGTCTCTACCAGCCAATTATTCGCAAATAACTGTAGATACCCAAAAAAGCAAAGCGCACACACAAACAACAAATCAAATTGATGTACCGACACCGCTCGGAACACGACCAAATGATTACAAACGTTTGCTAATGCGCGCGATAAACCTCTCCAACAAACATTGAGTTTGCAAACAATCGCAAACGTTTTGCGCGCTTGGTGGATACGCACCTTTAGATGTCTCCCACTCGAATCGGTGGTTACAGTGGCTCTATCTTGTATAGAACTACTGTATCGGTGGTTTTCTACTGCCTCCCTCTATTTTCAAGTAATAAAAGCTAAGCATACAGTTAGGGAATATTTATACGAGATGGGGCCATTTAAATACTTTAAATCTTACAAAGCCTTTTTGTATAAAGCCACTGTATTAAATATCAAATTATATTATTGGCAGAATAAATTGTCTGTTAAAATTATGTTAAAATTGATAATTATGCCATCTTCAAATTGTGTATCAGACTGCTGACAAAATTATGTTAAAATCTGATAATTATGTGACAATCGGCAACACTGCGTTGGACGCTCTGCGTTTTGATCGTCGCCGTCGTGCCTCGATTTCGCTCTTATAAATAATGTATTCTGCGGCCAGTGGAGATTCAAAAATATGTAAATTCGCAAATTATAGTTAGTTGATGTTAAATTGTATGTAGGGAAGATTTTATTTTTCCATTTACTTTCGAAGGCAGTGCGCGCGCACGGGCGCACTTATTGAGAAGCCGCCCCTGGGTTAAGGTCACTGTATCTCCAATTTTTTTTATTTTCCTTAACGTTGACCGTATTTGGCTTTATTATGATTCAACTCTAATTACACTTGCATCCACACAACAAGGTTAATTAATGCGATAAGTAAAATCGTCAACATTCGTGTACCTAATGAGTATGTTGCCGAGAATTCTTTGTTTTTACCCATAATAATTGCTTTCCGGAAATAACAATTAAAAATTTACATTTAATGCATATATATCTATTATAAGACAACTACCAGACACGCAGTCAGAATAAAGTAATTAAATAAGGATATTGCAAAAATTGTACCTTACTTTTACATTACATAGGATCAGGAAATGAGTTGGAAAAATTTAATATGGATACCTTACTTTGAAAACCTCATAATTTAATTTTTATGCAATATCTCTATTAAAGTAACCGTAATCTATGGCCGTGAAGAGGTTGCCTGTCGTATTAATGTTTTGGTAAGTTTGGTTGAATAAATAAAAATAGACAAGTGGTTTTATTATTTTGTAGATATGTATTATGTAAGGATTGTTACGACATGTTTTACTAATAAAATTCAATATCCATTATACTGTAGAATGTTAATCATTCCTTGTATATTACAAAGAAGTTAAGAGATTTTCACACATGGGGTATCCAGCAAGGAAGGCTAAAATTTCACTCACATATGCTATTTAAGACTATTTTAAAGCAACGAGGTTTTCTAACAGTTTATTATGAAAGTTTTTGTCCTTTTTTAACTTGCGTGGTTTTGCTAACACTGATTCAATATTTGCAGAGACATGAAGAAAACGAATAAAAATCATGGGTGCAGTTCACACGCGGTAGAAGTGAAACCTTCATATAAAATTAAACTAAGCGGTCACCCATCCAAGTACTAACCACGCTCGACGTTGCTTAACTTCAGTAATCGGACAAAAATTACTTTTTACCTTTTACTCTTAACAAATATGTAACAACTGTATAATTGTGTTCTATTTCATTCTCTCGGTCGCTTTTTCGTTTCTTCGAGTCTCAAATCACACCTGTGCTATAGAAGTTTTCAGTTCACCTATTGCCGCAGAGCTCAAAAATCCTGAACCGCTGCCTAGTCAGTACTATGTTAATAAAAAGTTCTGGATTCCAATCAATTTACTAACGAAATATTATTAGCTACTACTAATAAAGACTTTTAATTTTATCATTTGATGACGTATTATTACCTATATTACCTGATAATAACTAGACATTATTTGAACTCACGCAAAATGAAGGCCACTGGGAAAACACTTTAAAGAATCTGCTTGGGTTCCAAATAACTTGAGATACGAAGGTAAGGAATGGGTCAAGAAACACTTAAGTACCTCAAATAAAGATACTTTACTAATTGAAGATACTGAGAAAAGCGATGAATATGAAATTGAAAATAGACAGTGATATTAATAGTAATTATGACTACAAAGATAGTTCTGAAGAAGAATACACAAATGATGATACAATACATTGAACTTAGCTTCAAGACAAATGAAGCCAGTTCAAACAGTGAGGAGAATAAAAAACAGAACAAAAAAAAGCAACGTAAAAGAAGTGACAGTAAGATGTGGGATTAAAACAAAAATACATTTAAGAGAATTAAACGAGCAGGCTGAATTGATAAAGCGGTATTCAATAAAGCCAAACCAGCTCGAAAAATGCTCATACCGTGCAACTGCAGTATAAAAGGAAATACTTTAAAGTATATGGAATTTTCAGAGGAAACACGACAACAAATGTTTGCACACGTTGAGAAAAATTTAACTGGCAAATGAGAAACCAATGATCGTCAGTTAGGCAAAAATCTTAAGTGCTATCCCGACGAAGTTCAACGTTTGTTTTAAGATTAAAAAGTATAGAGTATATAGAGTTATAGGGTAGGCCAAAAAAATGTCCCTCGACACGTCAGGCATTGGAGCATGGTCATTACATTATTGGGTAAAACCAGTTACTACACAGGTTACGATTAACGAAGAAAGTAATAAGAAAATAGGATTTAAATATTAAAGGAAATTTAAAAAGAAATACCAAAAATGGAATGTCATTATTGTAGAGCCAGGAGTATCTCAAACCCAATATCTACTTATCATTAATAATCTCTGTCGGGGCGATGAAGTTATTAACACGAAGATTATTAAAATGTATTTATTATCTGTAGCGAATTCAACAAAGGTTATCAAGAACATGCTACATATTTCCTGATGGATATCCAGATAAACAGAAACCCGGTGACGATTTCTGTCTTAACGAACAATGGAAAATTTCAAAAATTTTGGCATTTACTAGCACCATTTTGATAAGATTTGCATATCTCATTTATTTGTTTTTTGTCAGAATATTGTAAATAATAAAGTGACTACCTTTCTTATCTTCTTTTTATTTATTATTGTTTTAGATTTTATTTTTTATTTTTTTTCGGAAATGATAACGAGAACAATTTTTCATTATTAACACATAAGACCCAAACTAACCCAAAATAATCCTTGATAAGGCAACAATTAATACAAAGAACTATTGCAGTAAGTTTTGTATATGTCCATCATTTGGGGCAATTGCGAGGGCAATTGTGTGAACTATTTCTAAATATGAAATTGCAATTTGCACCAACTCATTTTCATTAAGGAAATTCACACCTTCTTCGATTAGGTGCCGCAATGCATTCATCGTTGTTGGATTTTGCTCACATACAATCTCTATTAGGGTACGTCATAATAAATAGTCCATGAGAGTCAAGTCAGGACTTTTGGGTGGCTACCCAAGATTGTCGTTTTAACTGATTCAGTATTGGTAACGATTGGACAAATAGTTGGTCATTTATGGTGACTCCGATGGTGAGGAGCGTCATCCTGTTTCCATATTAAATGTCAACGTTCTCTTTGTAGCACTGGGTTCCCACTAAGCTACTGGATATCGTTGCTTACGAGTGGAAAATATCTTGCGGAATTTAATTTTTCGTCGTAGAATAGTGGCCCTAGAATTCTTGATTGCAAAATTGGCCATTAAACGTTTACCGATGTTCTTCCTGTGTGTTAAGTAAATATAGATTCATTCGTCCAAACCACAGATCTAGGTTCCTAGATCTGTGGTCCAAACAATATTACGAAAAACATGTATAGCAAACATCCATTAAAATATTACAAAATTTTAACTTTCTGTTATAATCCCTTTCTTCTAATTTTTGAATTCATAAATATTTGCAAGGAGTCCATCCATTCACTATTAAACAAGTTTGGATCGTTGTTATTTTAAAATCTAATTCCAAAGTTGCCTGTCTGGTGGATGTTTCAAAAGATTCTTCAAAATACAGTAAGGTGTCAAGTTGATTTTCACTGTTCAAAACATGACGGCCCCTAGATCTTTTTTGCAACAAACTTTCATTTCTTCAAAAACACTGGTAGACTCTATCAAAAATCTTTTTTTCTGGATAGCGTCTAACAGGAAATTTGGTAACATAACTTCTTAGCGCCAAGATTGGGCTTTTATTGCTCGATAAATATCCCAACATATCGGCTCTTCTGGTGTATACATTGAATAACTTTATATGTTTATAAAAATAAAGCATTATAACAATAAAATAACAATAACAATAAAAAGTGACTAAGTTAGGTGGCATAAAAACTCTCGAACATTAGATTTCCAAACTCACAGGAAGCCAGAACTATAATTTCTGTATTGTTCCATTGTTTCATTTTCGCCACGCCGAGCCGTCATATGGCCATCTAATAACAACATTTAAAAGCCGTATAGTATTTTTTCAATAGAAAAATGTTAAATTGCCAATAAACTAGAACTTTCTGGAATAGATAATCTTATACGAAGTGACCCTTATTTTTAATGTTAAATAAGTTAGAACTATAAAAATAGGTGGTTTCCATTTGAAAAAAAGTACTTTTAGATATTTTTTAATTCAAATTTTGATTGTTAGTTTTTGATCACCCTGTACACAGACCAATAAAGTACACACCCTTCTATAAGGAAATCAACTCCAATTAAATAATAAAGGTTTACAATAGGACATATTTGTAGTTATGTTTAAGGCCGTTTTACATGCTGCAAGACAACCCGCAATTCTCTTGCAGCAAGACGTTGCAAGAGCAAGACAATAGTTGCAACGTTTCTTGCACTTTGGTTTTACATGTCGCAATTCTCTTGCAATTGCGACTTGCTACCAACCTTTGAAATCAATTCCAAAACGTAACCGAATTTTTAATCCAAAGGGCGCAAGGCATCAAACAAAGAAATTTGATTCATTTTACCTATTTATACATAAAAAGTAACAGTCTAGTGACTTTATCGGGTTTTGGTGAGACTGATATTACTAGAATTTCCCTCAGACTTGCATTTGCACTTGCAGATATATCGAGCAGAAGCGATAAGTTGCAAGTGCAAGAGACTTGCGACTTTGGATCAGCTGGGTCTCAACTGCGCATGCCTTCTGGCAATATCTCTTGCGTCTTGCATGGTCTTGCACAAACTCTTGCAGCATGTAAAACGGCCTTTAGACCTGGAAACGTAATTTTCGACATAAAATTCAAAATATGTAAAATACGGTTAGATTTGGTATAGGATATTAAGTATATCTAGATTTTTTCGAAGAATTCAAAAATGCTTTAAGAAACAGGGTATTTTATTTAAAATAAGGACGGATGCTTCTCCACGAAAATTAAAGCACGCTGTATATTATATAAAAATATAATATATTAAAGATTAAATGAATCCAAATAACTTTTGTAGGTATTCAACTTTTTTGGTACACCCCGTAGATTCTGAAATAAGATGTCATCCCATAATAAACGGGCCACCCTGTACATAAACATATAATGAATATAATATTTTTGTTTCAATATACAGGGATTTTTCAAGGAACATAACCCCGCGTAAAACGAGTGGGTTCTTAAATGTAAAAATAAGAAAGTTGACGAAATACCGAACAATTTATTGAACTAACTTAAAATAAACTACGTTTTTATAAATTGATTAGTTTAGGTTAACATGCGTACAGCATCTTTTATAAAATTTTGTTATAGCTTCGATTGGCTTTTGTTAGTTTAGTTCTGATTTTGTTACTTTGGGTTAAGTCTGGTTATTCTGAATTAGGTGGGGTTATTTAGAGATATCAATTTTAAATATAGAAATGTCATTATTTTGGTAATTCTTTAGATGACCTATCAGGCCGATTTTGTAATTTTTTTTTCAGAAACACACAAAATGAGTGTTTTCACGTAACTTTTAGACGTTTTTTTATTGGCAGAAACCTAATAGTAATCAACTGTCTTGCAGGACAGCGAAGCGAATAGGGGTGGGGTAAAAAAGTGTATAAAAATAGGAAATATTTGGTTTGCAAAGAAGATTTTAAAATATGTGTTATTTTGATAAATATTCCAGTGGCGTAATAAGGTTAGGGAAACAGGGCTTCACTGTCGCGCTGCAGTTGATTAATTTTTATCGTTCTACTAATATTTAACTACGAGCATGGTCCTCTTCTCGCTCCGGGTCTCATCCAAACAAAACTAACTAGGTATGCTCAAAATAATAAAAAAATTTTTATTGATTTTCGTGTGTGTATTGCTGATACTTCTAGTGCTTTTCTGAAGTGGTGCAAGAAATTTGAGTCAAAACTCGAACTTTGGGGCCTTTTTTTGGTTCAGATGTGGTGGATTCTCCGATTTTTTAAAATCATTTTTTTTTCATTTTAGTGTTGCCTTGGGTAAGTGTGGGTTAGTTTTGTTTCGTTTCGTTGCGCCCCCGGAGGTAGCAAAGGGAACGGAGGACCATGCGCGAAGTGAAAAATTAACTGCAACGGGACAGGGGAGGCTTTTTTCCCTAACCTTGTTACGGCAGTGGAGTATTTATAAAAATGAAAAACCTTTTTAACAAAATTCGTCTTTTCAAACGAAATATGTATTTTATATTTTTATACACTTTTTTTACCCCACCCAGCACCCCTATTCGCTCCACTGTCCTGCAAGCCAGTTGACTAATAGGTTTCCGCCAATAAAAAACGTAAAAAAAATTACGGAAAACACTTAATTTGTGTGTTTCTGAGGAACAAAACGACAAAAAAAAGTTTCAGACTTATAGGACACCTGTGTAATTATCTATGAATAATCCCCAATTTCGCTTTATAACCCAACTAACCCAAACTACTATTTTACATCTAAACTTTCATATTTCAAAAATACCATTCAACCTAGAGAATCGTATTAGTCTTAATACTACTATAAAACATGTATTAAATAAATATATAAACCATCGCGTATAATCGAGTATACAGAACTATTTAGGTATAAATGACAAATTGCTACAAAAAAATAATAAAATATTTCATTTTGTCAGAAATATTTTCACTATTACAAGGGGCAAGGGGCGCTCAGAACCGGCGCGGCGCGCTGCGGCAGCTACCCTAATATTAAATTATTGTTTTATAAAGCACCTGCCTGGACAATAATTACCAAATCAACTTGACTAATTAATCTGAACTTTAGCGAATCAGCCTCTTGCCTTTTGCCCATCAAGGACATTTTTTGCATATTTTGCCCAAGGGGTATTGAATTACAACAGCCGAGACGGTAACATTCCACATAGAGTTTAAATAAAACAGAAATTCGAATGTAAAAGAATACCCACCATATTTTGTCTTATAAATCATATTTACAATTTCACAGACATAAAAGATAATGCTGCAATTGGTGGGCGTAATATTTTATAGCATTCGATAAACAATTTAGAATAATAATTATTAAAATTATAATAAACACTTTTTAATTATTTAAATTGTACTTACATTTTTCCGCCTGCGTGCTGGAAAACAAGAGAAACACAAGACATATTAAACAGTGGCGAGACATTTTAAAACCGGTCATCTTGCCGCCGAAAGACAGGCGAAGGGCATTGGTTGCGACTTGCGACTGACCAGCGTATTCGCGTGCTGCCAATGTAGATAATATTCTACATTACGCTACCATGCTATCAAATCCCTCGATTTGATTTGTTGTTGTTTTGTTCTGAACTTATTAATAAGAAATTTCAGTGGCGTAGGACGGAAACTTACAGCTTAATATTATAAAAAATTAAGTAAGTAATTAGTTACGGTGCTATCGAAAGTCTACTTCTGAACATTTTAAGAAAGTAATTGTTTTGAGTTTTGTGAGGCGGAAATTATATATTTTAAGTTTTGGTACAAATATTTGATATAAGAGGGGCAGAGTCGTATAGTACAGGAGCTCTCAACCTTATTGAAGGGAAAACTTCTTTAGGCGCTCTCTGCACTTTTTTTGTGTGGGTTGAATGAGACCAGGCCGTCACGTAACGCTGTCACGTAACGTAACGTAACGCTACATATTCCCGTATAGGTAGAGGGGCTGATATTTTCAGGGGGATGTAACCGGGGTAAAAAGAAAATCCTGGACGAAAACGGGACACTGTACCCCACCCCGTTTGGCCAAGGGAGGGGGGAGAAGGAAAAACTTAAAATAATTAATTTCGGGAGAACGAGAAGAAGTACGAAATTTTTATGGTAGGTGCGCCACACCTTAGACCATACGGGGAGGACCGGGGCTATAATTTAAGGGGAAATTTTGGGGGGAAAACCGTATCTCTACAACAAAGGCTTGGATCGAAATTCTGATAAACGATGACCCCGCTTGTTAAAGTTTTTACTTCTATCGTGTGGTTTAGCACACACAAATTTTCTGTCGGTGTTGATGTCATTCGAATAAAAGTACAAACAGGGTGATCCAGGTAACTAATTAAATGGATATATTTCTATTATTTGTGAAATTAGAAAAAAATATTCTGAAAAGAAGTTGATTGATTTCAACTCGCACACGTAATACGACGGCGGCGTCCTGGGGCCACACGGGAAAAAACATTTTAAAACAGCTCCGAGGAAAAAGTCAGGAGTTAAAATGTCAGAATTCTGAAATAATAGGTCAGAATTCTGAGATGAAATGTCAGAATTCTGAGATAAAAAGTCAGAATTTTGGATTCTGGATTGATATTTCAATATTTATTACTTAATCTTTATAACTCAGAATTGTTACATTTTATCTCAGAATTGTGATTTTATCTCAGAATTCTGACTCTTTAACCCTGAATTCTGAATTCTTGTCTCCAAATTCTGACATTTTATTTCAGAATTCTGATATTTTATTGCAGAACTGACTTTTTAGCTCAAAATTCAACCTTTTATCTCAGAATTTCTACTTTTTATCTTAGAATTCCGACTTTTATCTCAGAATTCGGACATTTTATCTCAGAATTCTGACTTTTATCTCAGAACTCTGACTTTTCGTCTCAGAATTCCGACTTTTTATCACAGAATTCTGACTTTTATCGCAGAATTCTGACTATTTATTTCAGAGCTCTCTTGAATGTTTTCTCTCGTGTGACCCCAGGACGCCGTCGTACATATCAATTGTTTTTTAACTATAATCAAAGAAAATAATCTATAATATAAACGTTTTAATGATTTTGAATTTTTAATTAAATACTGCATATTTCTCTTATTTAAAACATTCTTTTATAATCTTAACGAATTCGTTGTTTTATTCGTCGTTTAATTTGTGAACTTGCCTAATTTTGAAATTGTGGTATCTGTATTGATTTAAAGTTCACTTTACTGTTCCATAATTTATTCTTTTGTTTGGTAGTTCATACCGTATATCTCCACTGGACCACTTACTCTATATGGATTGTCTAAAGCTAATGGAACCGCGAAGAAACAGCTGGATGAAATGTTATAGGTTATTGAAGATTTCTCAAAAGATGCAGATGCAGTTTGGAATTGATAAATATGGTACCATTAACATAATGCATAGAAAGCTGCAAGGGGTCGGGTTCAGTACGACGATTGTAGAGGCAATTGAGTCGATGTAAGAGGGCCAAACAAATAGATACCGGGAAAATGAGCAAGCACGAACGAATAATCATCGTGTAATGAAAAAGTAAACAACATCTGAATTCACGAGGAGGATTAAACAACTGTTAAAAGTGCAGCTGATCAGCAAAAACCTATTTAGAACAATCAAAAGTTACGCGTGATCGGTGCTTGGATAATTTTTTGTATTGTGTCCATGAATTACAACGCAAATTATGAACTTTGATAGCAAAGGCGCAAAACCACCAACCTAAAAGCACCGTAGAAAAGACAAACTTTCTTCGGAGAGTGCCAAACTGTGGGATCATCAGATCACTAATTTACGAAATAACTTCTAATGAAAGCTCTGTGCCATGTAAGTGCGAATGTCCCAAACCAGAGGACTCAGCGAGGGAAGAAAGGTTTCAGAAATGGCGAAAAAAGCAGTTTCATGGGAGGCGTCTGAATGAGGTAATGCAGGAACATGTCAATAGATGTATGCCGAACTGTTGACTTGCGTCACGTATATTGTTCCCAGAAACCGAAGGCTTTTTATTAGCAATACACTATCAGGTAGTTCCACCAAGAAACCACCTGAAATTCATCATCAAAAATCCCCAAATAGAGAGCGATGATAAGTGCAGACAGATATGGATGCAAAACAAGAGAGTCCGTACAACACGTTACTGCAAGATGTCAGTTTGGGTTAATGATAATGTTGCCAAGATTATTCGTCAGGACTTAGTCAACATTCTAGGATTTATCAGCCAAGATCGGGTTCCTTATTACAAATATAAACCTGAAATATTTCTGGAAAACTGTAACTTCCGACTCTACTGGGATTGTATATATTGTATAAATCCTCCAAGGTTGCAGCATTTGTGGAAGTGTCAGTGCCCAATACTCAAAAAATAGTCTAAAAGAACGCCGATAAAATTTCGAAGTGGGGGGTCAGAATGAAGAGGCAGTAGCAGTTGAATCACGTCGAAATAGTGTCAATAATAATTTCACCTACTGGACTGTGGATAAAGGAATAGCCTGCAAATAAATATCGAGGTTAGGGCAGACGAAAAACCTCTGCACACTCATTCAGAAAGCTGGCACGCTTTCGACCGCGAGAGTTGTTCCGAAGTTCATCGGAAACCCGGTAGATCGTAAATATTAGAAATGGCATCCCAAAGGACCCCATAACACAGAAAGGTTTCCAGCAGAGCTTAATCCTTCTGGTGCTTAACGCATATGAGTTTAAGCAATTTTTTCCTTTTATAGCATAATAATAATATAGGTAGGAACATGTTCAAGTGTTCAATGATATGGCGTCAAATGAAAATGTATAGCCCCATATATCTATTAAAAATAAATAATAAAAATATTATAAGAGCAAGTTCAGATGTTCAGTGGTCAGTAAAATTGTGTTTGGCAGACACTTATACTTATTACTTAATAATTAATACTATTAACTTAAGTTTTAGAAAACCACAGATATTGTTTAGGCTACAGCCGGACAACATTAGAGATTTGATTTTAAGTTTTACTTAGGATACCTGAACGCAATTTATTTGTAGCATTATTGAAAATTGATTAAGGGTTGTAGGGTGGTTTTAGGTACGTGTTGTAATAATTAAAGTGTGTTTAAGCTTTCGTTTAAGTTCAGTCGCTTAGTTGAGAACATTGATTTGATTAATTCTTTGTGTATAATAGTGTTGAGTGGATTGAAAACATGTCGTTAACCTGTTGTGTTCCCAAATGTAGAAAAGTGACAATTTTTTAATTTCCAAAAGAAGGTGAATTGAGACAGCAGTGGGTAAATTTAATTAAGAGGGAAGAATCATTTGGTCCAATCGAGAACGCTGAGGTAAGTTTTCTTTTGCTATCTAGACGGTGACTATTCATACACACTGTATTTGTAGAGGCTGAGCCTAACATTACGTGCACAACATATGATATTAATTAATTGTGTATTTTTTCTATTTTTTACATAAAAAATGCTTTGCAATACCTGCATACTTTACCGCTAGGGTGGTTGTATTGTATTCAATGATTGTCTTGACCGAAGCTTTGGTCTAACGCACGCAATTAAAGTAAATACATATATTTTGGTAGGTGAACTCCACTTTAGACCCAATGAAATTGAAATGGCTGCAACCCATATTGTGGAATACAAATACAAATTTATTTTTTTTTTGGTAATTATTTTAATACTTCGGTGCAGTACCAAAAATCTTGCATAATTATCTCAGTTACCTATCAAACCCCCAGACATCTAAATGAGAGTGCCCCGAAGCAAAAAGGCAAAAAATAGAGGAGCAGCAAATTGAAAAAGTATTAGATGAGTGTTGTGGTGTACAAAGCTTATCAAATTGATAATTTTTCTCATTACTCAATGAAGCATACTACAGCAAAACAATAAAAATCCAGCATAAATGCTAGCTAATAGCAAAGGGCAAGCATAATATGTTTTATTAATATTGAAAAAGCTCCTCAAGCTCACTTAAACTTTACTGTTTTTACTTCCGAAAATCTGTTTATATCAATAGAGCAAATGGGTGCTCTTGTCAACAAAATTGTATATGAAGACAAATGCCAAGTCAATTTACCCCTTGAAGTACCTACATGATGTTAATACTGTAGAGGAAGATCTTATTGGAGCTGCTTATTTTCTAAAAGAACATAACGAACAACGTTCTCTAGAAGGCAATTTAAACATTGTAAGAAGTGATATTTTAACATCAGTAACATATCAAATCCAAGCTAAAAAGGATTCTATTACATTTTTTTATTAAAAACACTTCTAAATACAGCCACCCTATTTTGTAGCATTTAATTTTCGATATCACAGGCATATAACCTTTTATGCAGTTTCGGAAACAGCCTGTAAAAAATATACAAGTAACTATATATATTTATTGTTTTAGTTTATATATGCTTCGAGAAATATTCTAAACACGGCACTGTATATTTAAAAATCAATAGCCATAGTCTTTATTTTGTACTTCATAGCATATTAATTGTTAAACAACTTATAATAATTATTATGTTCCTGTCTGTGATGGGTATGGCTCCCAAACGGTTTTTTGTTGTTATTTTGGTAAATGACATATAATTAGTTATTAAAAATAATTTAGGTGTATTTTTTTAAAGTCAAAAAGTAACAAAAGTAGTTTATATATAAATTAATACGTTTTTCATTGTCAGAGCCTGCTCCCTACCCGCGGCGTCATCTTAGATTTAGATATCAGACCTTCTAGTTCAGAGGGTGTTACTTAAACCAATATGCAGGGTATTTCAAAAAACGTAAGCAAAATTCCAGTTCTCAACAAAAATGCGTCATATGCACTTATAGCTAAACTATTTAGTTTATAAGATGCATTAAAAATATCGTTAAAATCAATATTTAAAAAATATTCTTAAAATGCTTAAAATTAACACATTGCATTTCGTCTCAAGTTGGTATTGGTTAAGGAAACACATGATCATATTTGTTTAGAAGGTGTTCTAAAACTTATATTTTTTACATTTTTGAATACTCTTGTTCTTGTAAATGTAAATCAGAGAATGATATTATAATTTGAAAGCGCTTTTAAGTTTTTCAAAACTAAGGAACAGACGCGGAGAGTAAAAGTTCTCATAATTTTTCTCGAGATGTAGCAAAAAACACATGAGATCATTTTGGCGCAGTTTTGGAGTCAAAAGCAGAAATAAAATTTTGAAAAAAAACAGTGGCGTATAATATTTTCCTAGAAAAATATCCTGAATGTGGATTCTATGCACACCACTGGTAGAGATAAAACATATGATCATATGTGAAATACATCTCTACTTAAGCAATACTAATTTGCACTAAAACACCCATATTGCCATATGTTAATCTGGAGGTTCGACGGATACTTACAAAATTAAGATGGATGGTGTAGCAAAATAAATATAAGCTACCTACCGAAAAAAAAATATATACAGAGGTTGTCTCGATAATGATGTTATTTAAAAATGTATATTTTGATCTGCAAAATAAACTGAACTCGACTGATGCTGAAGGTTTCATTAAACACCTAAAATATTTTTGATAAATATACATTTACCGTTTGCGTAATCACGTGGGAAACCTACTTTTAATTGAAAAACGCTTAATTAAGGCTAAATACACAAATATTGTACTGTTAAACTGTAATAATTACTTCCTTTCGAAACCCATCTTGTAGCTAAACGATCATTAGGGCTCGGTTACTAATGATTTTAAACATTTTCTAAGTTCGGTGTAATAT
This sequence comes from Pissodes strobi, assembly GCA_016904865.1. NCBI lineage: Eukaryota > Metazoa > Arthropoda > Insecta > Coleoptera > Curculionidae > Pissodes > Pissodes strobi. The sequence goes on along the minus strand of MU184416.1, from coordinate 129,154 downwards.
TGCAATGCCAAACTACCTGATTTTAGAAAGTCAAGTGATTAGAACATTATGATAACATCAAGTTTTGGAATCGTCTGTATAGTTACAGCTAACCAAAATATTAGGTATTGTTAAATCAATTTCGAAAAGACGTTCCTTGGGTCGATGTATAAGGCATGTACAGTAGGAATTAAGAGTATATTGAAGCAAATGCTATATATGTACATTATTTTTGAAAAGACTTCTTTCCAAACAATGATGCTTGGAATAGTTATTTTTATATATTTTCTCCCGTACCCTTGAATAACTATTAATGTTGGGCTTTATTAGATATTATCTTAGACTATGGGATATTATAGTAAAAAAAATGTGCGCCGACTATGTGTAAAATAGTCCGTCTGCTATTCAGATTATACTTCAGGTCTACTAGGAACATATTTGAAGGACGTTACCTTTAAGTTGAAAACTAGTTAAAGGCTTCTCGGATTTGCTCATGTCTTTTCACAAGCGGGGAATTCCTCGTTCCTCACGGGCGATCGCTCGAACGTTGTAATTTTGGAGGTTAAGTGGTTTGCTTTGAAAGATTGGTTTACTTTACATATTATTTGAATATACTTACCGTGTTATTTATAATTATTAGTCAAGCAGTAAGGTAATGCGAAAAACTGGTTGCGCTTTGCTAATTAGTTTGAACGGCTGATGCATAATTTCAAGTAGGTAAATATTAAATGTACCTATGAGGGTGATTTATCAAAACTGTGTAAAAACCAAGTGGGGTTTTTTAATACGTATTTCAGCGGAAACTACAAATATACCTTCATAACAAAACGTCGAGTGGAGTAAAATCCGGAGATTTTACAGGCTATTTTAGCGCATCGCCTCTACCAACGTCTGAAAAATTATAACCCAGACAGGTTTTTAAATGTGTCCATAATAAATGGGACGTTCTGTATAATAAAATTCTGTCTGATAAATAGTTTTAACCCAAGATTTACTGTGCCGAGGACCGTGAAGATCAAGCATAATAATATACCCGATGGGTAAACAATAGTAAATAATTTCCAAATAGTTTTTTTGGGGTCACTAGATATGTCTTAAACATTAGATCCCATTATGATAAGGAGAGCAAACCGCATTTTTCTGTCATTTTCAGTAACCAAGAATGCCAAGATATAGGGTTTAAATGTGTCCACATAATTGGGACATTGTGTGTATAATAAAACTTTTAGCTGTCTGATAAATAGTTTTAACCAGGGATTTACTATGCCAAAGACCGGCAAATCAAATAAAATTTGCTTTATTGCATAAGTAGCTTAACACTCTATTACAAAGCAGGAAAGAAAGTACACTGTCATACAATTTGCAATTTGCGCAATAAATAAGAATACACCCAATACAATCTAATTTAAAATATTACAACAAATCAGCACAGTAGGTCTATATTTGTCAACGAATAGAAAATTAAATCAAAACAAAAATCTACAATCTCTCAGTGTAAAACTTGTTAAATGAGTAAGATGACTTACTTGACGATACATTCTTAACATGCTTATTAAAATGCATACCACTCCCTAAATGTTTAAGTTATAGATCATATCATCACCATATGCAGCCAATTCGCGTCCACTGTTGGACATAAGCCTCTCGTAAATTATGCCACTCCAATCTACTTCGCGCTCTTTGCATCCAGTTTGGGCTGATACGTCTGATATCATCTGCCCATCTAGTTGGTGGTCGCCCTCTATTTCGAAAAGCCTCGTGCCAGAGTCTCCACTCCAAGATTTTTCTAGTCCATCGGCCATCAGATGTCCTTGCAATATGTCCCGCCCAATTCCATTTTAGTTGGGTTATCCTTCTTACTGCATCCGCAACGCCAGTCCTTCTCATGATCTCTGCATTTGGAACTCTATCTCTCAGACAGATCCCCAACATTGCGCGTTCCATTGCTAGCTGCGTAATTTCTATTTTGTTGATAGCTTTTTAGTTAATGTTAGGGTCTCGGCGCCCTAGGCCAAGACAGGCAGAACACACTGATCAAAGACCTTTCTCTTTAGACATGTTGGTATGTTCGATTTAAATATTTCTTTTAGGTTCCCAAATACAGCCCAAGTAAGACCTATTCTTCGCTGGAACTCAGTTGTCTGGTTATCTCTATTCAAGCGTATTTCATGTCCAAGGTATTTATAAGAGGACACTTGCTCGATCTCTTGTCCACCTACAGGAATCCCAACGGTAATTACGATGTTAGAAGTAAACTGGGTTTCCGAAGTATTTGTTTTTAAGCCGACCTTTTCTGATGCTTGTTGTAGGTTTTCAAGCATATATGCCGCTTTGTCAGCTCTACCTGAGATTAACACAATATCATCTGCGAATCTTAGGTGATTCAGATCTTTACCGTTGATTTTACTCCTAAGTCATTCCAATTTATATATTTAAATATATATTCGAGCAGGTTTGTGAATAGTTTTGGAGATACAGTATCGCCTTTTCTAACTCCACGCTCGATTGCAAACTTGTCTGTGTCTTCGTGCGATTTAACACATAAAGTTGCTGTTTCATAAACATTCTTGATAATATTAATATATCGATGATCTATTATACAATCAGCAAGAGCCAGCAGCATTTTTTGTTGGTCAATGATATCAAACGCCTTTTCATAGTCTACAAATATTAGGATAAGGTATGGTTTGTTGTATTCAACACATTTTTCAATGGGAGATTTAACAACCTACAGATGATTGTTTGTTCCGTAACCACAACAAAAGCCAGCCTGCTCCTTTGGTTGGTAGCTGTCAAGTCTGTGAGTCTTTTCGTTATTGTTTTCATAAAGAGTTTGTAGATGTGTGATAGCAAGAGACTGATGGGTCTGTAATTTTTTAAACTAGACGATTACAGCGTTATGCCATTGCAAGGGTGTGATGCCTTTTAAGAGGCAGGTATTAAAAAGATTTTGAATGATACGTATCAAAGTTTCACCGCCCTCCTTAATAGATTCAATGACTATGTTGTCATCTCCTGGTGATCTGTTGCTTTCCATTTCTGCAAGCGAAGTTGTTATTTCGTCGTAGGATATATCTGGAATATCTTCAGATCCAACATTCTGAATTTTTGGTATTGGGGGGGCCTTAGGAAGGCTTGTCTTCTTTTTATAAAGTTCTCTGTAAAATTCTGCAGCAATGCTTAGGATTTCCGCTCTATCTGTTCTAACGTTTCCGTTCTTATCTGTGAATTTTCAGATGTTTTCTCTACCCTCTTTAAGGTGTCTCCTAAGTACCTTCAAGCTCTTGTTGTCTTCAATATCTTGGAATATCCGTTCTTTCTTATATTTTCGGATATCATTTCTGATAGATTTGGAGATATCTTTGTTAAGTTGCCTCAGTGCTGCAGTTGTGTACTTATCCTACATGTCTCTTCTCCTGTTCATAAGGTTTTTCGTATTCTGACTTAGTTTATCTTCACCGGCTTTCGCTCTTACGCAGTGGTTTCTTTGAGCTTCTTTTAGAATACTATTTATTTGCGTATTTAGTTCGTCTACATCAATCTCGTTCTCCATTTGTTCTTCCATATTTTGCAAATTTGTTTTTATTTCCTGCTGATATGCTTCTGTATCCCCTACTGGAGTCCATTTTGTACTATAATTTATTCTGCCTTTAGCCCTAACGAGTCGATGATCGCTGCCAGTTGTAAATTTATTTAGGACTGTAACGTCGCGTCGTGGACCATGTTCTTTTTATCAGATATGATGTAATCAACTTCGTTTTTGGTCCTACCGTCAGGGCTTGCCCAGGTCCATCTGCGATGTGGGGCCTTTTTAAAGAAAGAGTTCATGGCATAAAGTTTGTGTCGCAGAAGAAATCCCAAAAGCATATCTCCCCTGCGATTTATCTCTCCACCCCCGAACGCTCCGATGGCATACTCCACATCATCCGTTTTGGGGCCAAGCTTGGCGTTGAAGTCCCCCATAACGATCGTAAACTGAGTTTTATCCTACTCCATTTCTACCAAAATATCATCGTACAAGGCTTCCACAGCATCATCATCATGGTCGGTGGTTGGCGCATATACCTATATGACCTTGATAATATGTTTCTGGTTTAATTTTAATGTCAAATAGATAACTCTTGAGCCCACACTACTAATTTTTGCTATTCGTATTCGGCGTTTATGATTTTTATGCACTAAGAATCCCACGGCCCCCTGTGAGCTGTCCTCTTCTCCTCTATGGTACAGTATGAGGCCTGACTTTAGGGTAGTCTTATTTTCTCCCTTTCTACGCACTTTACTGAGTCCTATGACATCCCATTTGATGGACTTTAACTCTTCCTCCAGCTCGATAACTGTTTGTTCTGCCAAGAGAGTTTTTAGATTGTACGTGGCTATTAGCAGTGTTCGTTTTCTATGGTAGCCGGATCCAACCCGGTGATTCTTAGCACCCTCTAATCTGGTTGCTACCATAACCAGGGACTTTCAGGTCGCCGGGGACTGAGGGCCGTACTGTAGTTGTTGTGTCATACATTTCTTTACGATGGTTTTAGCCAATATACACTACCGCGCTGGCCTATGTGGGTTGATAGTGGGGATAAGAGAATGCATTTCCTTAGTTACTCAGTTCTCTGTTTAGACAGTTATGCCGCTGTAACTCGGTTGTCTGAGCTAAGTTAGTTGTCTAGCAGGGGCCACCGGGTAACGTGAGTTGCTACATCTCGTGCAGGTGAGGTTGACATTTAGACTGGTATAATTTTCCTTTAACCATCGTCTCTTACCACCCTACGTTCCAGATGCAGGTGGTTAAACATTTTTAGCCCCTAATAAATAATTGATTTTTTTTTCAATGCTGTCTTCTGGATGAACAATCCAAAATTGCTACTTTTGAACCTGGTTACTCTTGCTGCACCGGTGCCCGAACCCTTACATTTTTTATGGACCATATCCACAGTCAAAAGAATAAAAATGGAGATCAAGGTAAGGATCCGTTTCTGAAGAAACAGGGGCCTGCAGAGCATCTCAGAACCGACCCGTACTGCTTTTGGCAAATACAAAGATATGTTTCATCAGTTACCTGCTTGCAAAATCACAGAATTGAATATCGTACCTTAAATATGATACTACCAGAGCAAAATATATTCCATTTGCAATATCCTGACCTAAATTAATTCTCGTCACCCGTAGCATACAGACGCCAATTTTTTATGACCGATCTGTATATGATTCTCATGTTTCAATTTAGTATCAATAAACCGTTCTAGAAACTTATAACTCTCTTTATTACTTATTGGAACACCACTTAGGATTCAGGATTACATTTAACACCCAATCAAAGTATTAGTTTTTACAATGTTGAGTATTAACATGTTGCTGTCGCACCACTTCATTGTCGCTTTAATATCACTATCAATTAATATCCGTTCTTGTATCAACAGCAAAAAAATGTAAATTGTAAAGGATCCATTAATGCTGATGGAAGCCAGGTCGTTAATGTATATAAGAAACAAAAGTGGTCCAAGCACTGAGCCCTGAGGTACCCCATACTTAGTGCTTTGGCCTGTTGGCAAACCATTTAAACCCTTAACCAATTGCTTCCTATCAGTTAAATGGTATTGAAGCCAGCTCAAGATGACACCTCTAAACCCGTAATGGGAAAGTTTCTACAGCAGTATTCCTCGATTAACGCAGTCAAAAGCCTTCGAGGAATCGCAGAACACTGCCGCAGCCACTTTCTCCTGATTCAATCCTAGACACCGAAGAAAGCTAAATACTGCATCACATGTGTTTCTCTTATTTCGAAATCCAAATTGGTTAATGTCCAACAATGTATGTTTCTGAAGAAAATGACTTTACAATTTTTTGTAATATTTAATAACGTCAAGATCAAGCATCATAATATACCTGATGCGTAAATAATACTAATTACCAAATCTTTTTTTGAGTCACTAGATATGCCTTAAAGATTAGGCTCTATTATGATAAACAGAGCAAACCGCATCTTTCTGTCATTTTCAGTACTTAATCAAGATATAATACGTAGGACCAACACTTTCTAAACTAGAAGGCCTCATATTTAAATTTAAGATGGCGTCACGCATAGGGAGCAGACTCTGACAATGTAAAACGTATTAATTCACTACTTTTGTTACCTGTTTTTCTTGGAAAAAATACATACATAAATTATGTTTATAAGTTTGAGTTACCTGTAATTCACCAAAATAATAACAAAAAAACCGTTTGGAAGCCGTACCAATTGCAGAAAGGAGCATAATAATTATTGTAATAAGTAGTTTAACAATTATAATATGCTATGATGTAAAAAATGCGGACTATGGCTGTTGATTTATAAACATACAATGGGTTGTTTAAAATATATCTCGAAGTGTATATAAACTAAAACAAGAATACATAATTACTTAGATATTTTTTAAAGACTGTTTAATTTAAATAAGATGATGTAATGTGAAAAAATTAATATTTACTTTTGAGGAATTTTTTGATTACACACAATTGTTTCTGTTTTGCTTAAAAAAAACTTTAAATTAAACTGAATTTTGAAAATTTTACCAATTCTTTTCAGTTTGAACCTGTGCAATAGAAAAGGACTTGCATCACTAGATTTCTTTGGCTTTTCCGCCAAGTTTTAGAAGCATATTTTTTGATATCAATAACAAGCAGAGACACAAAAAAAAACATTTACTGATTGAGTTTGTACTGTTGGGTAATGAAATTTTTGGCGCTTGTCTTAATTATTGTAAATACAAGAAATAGAGGGTGTTCCTAAATATGTTAAAATATCACTTACAATGTTTAAATTGCCTCCTACAGACCGCTCTTCGGTATGTTGTTTTAGAAAATAAGCAGCTTCAGTAAGAACTTTCTCTACAGGACTAACATCAAGTGGTAAGTAAGAAAAAAAAGCTTAAAAAATATAAATACTTAATTCCTTATATCTCTTTCAGAAGTTTCACTTCAGTTGTGTGCTTATGAAGGTGAAGCACATAATTTTTTTTTATAAAATACAGCATTATCATTAGAAATTGGCAAGTGAATGACTTGCTGAAGGTCAAAGGAAGGACAAAGTAAAAAAGAATTTTCGATAGCTTCTTGTCTATGTTTATATCTCAAAAGTCTCAAAGCTTTTTTCTTTAATATGCAGGTCCTACTTCTCAGCTAGTTTCAGAACCGCTCAAAAAACTATTGCATAGGGTACCTACATTGTTCTTTGTTGAGTTTGTGAAAGGATAACATCATTTCTTTAAACACTTGACTGTAGAGTGCATAACAAGTAACTCCTGTATTATTTCGCTGACACTCATCCTTAATCAATAATCATTAGGTACATTTTGTGTATATGAAGATAAGTGACTATGAAGGTATTTTCTGCTGGTGCTTTTACGGCAGTAATGCAATTCTGCCCTTAAAAAAGATAGTAAGATTTTTGTTTTAGTTCTCCTTGATGCATTTTGAATTGTTTTTCGTTTTTATTATAATCTTCGTCGTACCTGGAAATAAATCCTCTTTCCAATTGATGGATATTGCCTAATGCCTGGAAATCTGTAAAAAAATTCTTTGAAGCTCTTCTATAAACATTATACATTTTTTCCAGACTTCCTGCAAAATTCAAAGTTACATCCTTGTTTTGGTTCTTTAGCAACCATAAATTTTTTGCGCCGTCGAATGTCAAATCAACCATGGTACCTATTCGACATTGACACTGAAACAAGCTTTCTGAACTGCGAACATAAAATTTGGTTATCTCTCAACTTTTGCAAACATCCTGAAAATTAGCGAACATTTCACCAATTGAGTTTATAAATTGAACTGGATAATTTCACCAGTTCAACTGCCAAGAACTGAACCTTAACACTGAGAAGGATCATAATCCCTTCTAAAACATGTTTCCTCTCGCGATCGTTCGGATCAAACATACTGTCCGACTGTCACGCCTAATGACTTAAAATAAAAAACCAACTTGGGCAAACTTATTCAGACTATTTTTTAATAAAGCCCAACCTAGTGTGAAGTGTGTGTTACAGTATGAGAAGGTGCACAACAAAGACATTTAACCTGAAGAGACGGGACAAATGGTTCTTTGTTTTCCTCCAACATTGAGGCACATTCTACGGTCGATAGATGTAGCGTTGCCAAATTTTAATTTTACGAGTTACTGTACATACTTTTTTCATATTAAATTATAACATTAAATACTTATTTTCCTCATTTTTGATTCATCAAAAACCGGTTCTGAAGTTCTTACATGTCAATCTGGCAATGCCGCTTCCCCTGGTTCCGCCTTGTTTTACCCCCAAAATATTTATAGTATGCACGTAGTAAAGTAACTGCACCAATAGATTGAGAGCATTGGAGGTCGACGACCGACGGCTCTTCCCCATTCGATAAGTATACTAACTTGGTAACGTTTCAAAACCAGTGAAGGCACTGCTGTAAATATGTTTTTATTACGCAAATGTCTCATAATCATCGATTATCGCACGCTGCAGCGTGCTTAAAATGATGTTTATGATGCGCCGACTTTTTTAAAGGTTGCTATAGAAATATTTGATCATGTCAAATGTGACAGATTAATATATTCGTCCATATATCCCTTAAGTTTAATATTTAAAACATTTTTGAGATTGTGATGCATTCGTAATAAAAAATAACGTATGATATACGTGTATAAGAGGCCTTTAAAGCTCTTGCGAGCTTGCGACTTACAAAACACTCCGCTGCGCGTCGTGTTTGGAAATATGTCGCGCGTGCTTTAAAGGCCCTCTTATACACTTATATCATAATATACTATTATCTACTTTAATTATATTATATACCTACCTAATACGGGTACTTATTAATACAATAGCTTTATAGAAATACCCTAACAATTTACTGGTTTAGCAAATCTAAATAAACCAATTACAATTGCCAATACTCTAGATTTAATCTTATTTTCTAGATATACCAGTTTATTTAGGAGATTTTTTTTAGTGATAGTAGCATTTATAATGAAATGAAAATATATTTTTAATAGGTATTTAATAGAAGAAAATAGTTATTAAGCTACTTTTTGAATATGTCATTAACCAGATATTTGTCATATTTGTACGTTTTTAAATAAAATTTGTATGCTTCAATTCCTTTTTATTTGTCTCAAAAATAATGATAAGCAATTTATTTTTAGGCTAGCAGTGGTATGATTTAATTTTTCGTTTAACCATTGAGAGCAGAAAAACCCTATGTGTCACAAAAACGTTTAAATCGGGATAAAATTGCGTATTTTTGGTACCTCATAAATTTCGTATTCAAATTTGAAATTATTCAGGAAATAAGTTTTCGGAAATTTTATTTCATCATTAGCTGCTGAATAGTATATTATGCAATGACCATTCATTGCAAATGTAAGTTGAATATACTTTTTTCTACGACTGCCCTGAAAATAGACAAAAATGCACTAACAACTGCTCTTGAAAACTGGACATTTCAAACATCATGTGAAAAGTATACTTTGCACACGGCGTGTGCAAAGTATACTTTTCACACGCTTATTCGGGTATTTAGATTAAAGGGCTTCGTCTCCGTTTTAGAGCTTCGCCCTCAAAGGTCCCATTACCAGATCTCTAAAAATGGGGGCCTAATTATAGGGCTTCACCCCTCGAGAGCACCATTTTGCAAAACTGTAGAAAATGGAACTCTTATACCAGAGGCCCTCTTTCAAGACTTGGGGCTCCATTTTAGGGCTTCGCCCCCGGGGGCTCCATTGCTAAATCTGTAAAAAATGGGACTCCCGAAACATAGGCCTCATTCTAGGGTTTCGCCCCCCTGGGGCCCCATTTTAGGGCTTCGCCCTCGGAGCCTCTTTTTCAAAATATTTGGAAAATAGGGACCCCACTCCGGTGGACCCATTTTAAGACTGTGCCCCTAATTATAGTTTAGCGAGAATCTCTTACTCACGTAGCTTCTTTCATTAGGAATAAAATTTTCTGATAAATCAATAATAAAAATGTTTCCCATATAACATGTAATTTTCTACCACACTCCTAGTGGGGCACCCTGTATGTAGCAGTCGTAGAAAAAGTATAGAGTGCTACACGTGCTGAAAAGACTTTTTACACTCATGAGACTTTATGACACTCGCTTACGGCTCGTGTCACCAAACTGTCTCATTCGTGTGAAAAGTCTTATTTTCAGCACTTGTTGCACAATATTGTCAAATATAATAATTCATAAAGCTATTAATTAATTATCACCCTGTCCCAAGTTTGAACTTGAACTTGGGAATTATTTAATAAACATTAAAAGCAAACTATAAACAACGCGAGCAGTCAACGGGAGCGATTATGAACCTTAAGCATGCAATGATCAGCAATTTCTCTAATATAAATACACTGGCAAACCTTCAGTTCGTCAGACTTTTGGTCTCACCTACAACCAGCTCCAGGATTAGTCACATGACTGCTTTTGGTTCAATCCGCTCTTTGGTTAGTCACATGATTGCTAAAGTTCTAATCCTTTTCCTACCCCAAACCTAGTTCTTGGTTAGCCACATCGACTGCTAAGACTAGGGGTTTCATTAACCACAGTAGAAAAGTCGAGTCTGTCAAAGTTCTTCGAGTGAAGTTTCTAAGTAGTCTGTCAAGTAGTTCAAAGTGTAGTGTCCAAGTGCTCTTAAATATCTTAACATTAAATAAAACGCAACGCAACATAAGATAAACTATATTTACAAAGCAGTGACCAAAAAGACCTATAAACAATTCATAAAACATACCTCAAGTCGAGAAAGCATGCGCACCTTAATAATTGGGTATAGGCTAGTCTCATTAAGTTTCTGACCAGTAAACGCTGTTAAAAACTCTATCGTTGGGTCTTTGACCAATATACATTGTTAATCTTTTCTCATTAAGTTTACCTAATATACTTTATTGTTTTTAAGTGCTTTCTTTATCTTCGCTTCTCACCTTACGTAAAGAATCCCGTATTACCATCAGAGTTATACCCCTGCACGCTGAATAAGGCGTGGCATCGCGATTCAAACGTATGATGACAGACCGGTGGAGGCATTAAGAAAAAGTTAAAAGAACTGTCATCACGATTACTCGCGACAATATACTATCTCTATTTTGGTATCATAAAGAAGTCTTTTTGATGTCTGGGTGCTATGATATTAACAAAATTGTGCAATGTCAAAGCTCACTAGCAAAAATTTCGACACCGTTTTGAATGGGACATACATACAGACGTCAAAAGTAACAAGATGGCCGTCCAACTTTTGATCGCGACTTGAATAAATAAATGTTCTTCAAAAAAACGTGCAAAATAGCACTCTTCGCCCAGTTTTGTTTGGTTTCAAATGGACATTTTAAAGCCTGAATTTGTGCGACGCGACGTGTAGCTTTTTTATATTTCGTGAGTGATTTCCTATAAATATTTTTTATAAACTATATCAAAGTAACGATGGTCTTGCGGTGTGAGGTATGCAAAATCTCCAGCTATTATCATCCGAACCTGAGTTTCCACAAGTAAGTAAAAGTAAATGAAACACAGTAGTACAGTGGGCACCATTTACCAACCTCTATTAAATCATTTTTGAAGTGAGTACTTCTTTAGTTTCATCGCAGTGGTTTTGCAAGGACACGGAAAAATTTCGTGACACAGCAAAATAAGTAACTAACCTTCAGAACCCATATCTAACCCAAACTAACTCAATCTAACCCACACACCATAAATAAAACATAAATATATTTTAAATAATGCACTCGAATAAATACAATCATTTCAAATTAAACGTATTTACTTTATTGAAATTATTATTCTGATGGACTCACATTTTCAAAGTCTACGTCTATGAACTGTTTGTACACCATACATAAAAATTTAAGGAGGCGGGACAATCGTTTTGATGATATTTTTGCAAGATTTCGGATTTTTATGAATGAGTTGTCGGGTCTCTTTAGGTTAAATGTTTTTGGTGCACAATTGTTCGCGTCACTATTCAAAATTTAACCTAAAACTTA
>MU184416.1:76238-102179 GCA_016904865.1 Pissodes strobi | reverse complement strand
TTTGTTTTGCGGCAAATTTGATTCTTGATTGAAAATCGGGACATTTGGCGTCCAGCTATAGGTCTTGGCAGAACGTATTAAACTGGAAAATGGCCCCAAAAATCAACCCTAATCACAGATAACAACAGACACCGACAGGTCGCGACAGATCAGGCCAGGCCGCGCCTTTGAAGTTACCGACTTGCGGCGGATCGCACGCGCAATCACGGATCTTTCCGGGCGACCTCGGACGGCACCCTTCCCACGGCGTGTTGGCCCGAGCTGGCGCGGTCCGGCCTGTGATACCACGGGCCGTGGCATAGAAATAGGACTGGCCGTGGGAAACCACCATATGACAGGCCGTGGGAAGCCACTTTTACGTTCTCTGTAATTTATGCTTCGATTTGGTAGTTTGGAAAAAATATCAGAAAAATAGCAAGACAACTGACAACAAAAAATTTGGTAGAGGAACAAAAAATAGAATAGAAACAAGGCATTTGCAATAACTCTAAATGTAATAACAAAATAATGTACAGCAGTATTTTAATAACGTCGACCTTAATATTGCTTGACAGTAATAAAGCGAACTGCGATAACTCTCTATTTATGCCGACAGCATAGGACACCCCTTTAAAAATTAAATCTGTATTTACCAAGTGCAGATTGTCGTCAACAGAGGGCATAATATTTTAACTGAATATTTTAAATGAAACTATATCTTTTCGCCATCTATCAGAGTTTTGGTGAGTTACTTGGGTTTGGAGAATTTCGTCCATAAGAATTATCTTAATAGCATAGAAATATTTCTATGTATATAGGGCGTAAATTAGCATCTCGCTGGACTTCAACTTTCCAACATTTGAACATGAACATTGGAACGTAATGTTGCGCATGCGTATTGTATATGTTTGATTAAATATCTTACTGCTGCTCCCCGATTCGATTTAAGTACAAATACTACTGTAAATAGTCGTTTGTGTGAATCGTTGTTGGAAAAGACGTAGCATTGGATTGTCCTACTGCATTTAAAACATTTTTCCCGATTTTGGGTATGTATGCCTTGGGTTAGTTTTGTTAGTTCCTGTTCGTTGAGCCCTCGTAGCGCGGGGAGGGCCATTCGTGAAGTGAAATATTAGCATCGTATAAACAAACTAGTAAGTTCACTCAGCGGTAAATCCTTTGATGTAATTGAGCCACATTCTTTTATATCACGTGATAACTGGAGATGAGCAATGCGCTGCGAAAGTGTCCGATCGATTCGCGTGGTTTCAGTCAGGCAGGCGTTTACCAGAGATGTATTCAGGAGATTGTATGGACTCATACCGACAGACCTATTGACTGCCGGCCGGGTGAAAAATCAAGTGAAACTGAGTAAAGTTGTAAAAATATTTTCATAGGAGGAAATTGAAAAAAAAGCTATACAGGGTGTCATTTTTAGGTTATAGTAGTAGTACAACTCTCTGTTGGCCTTTTTCTTTCGAAAATTCAGCCAGAAACGACCCCTATCCGGCTTAGTAAGAGCTGGGGCGACCCATCCCAGATTAGTTACACCTGATGGATAGAGATACTATTTTTAGGGCACCCAGTATGTCGAGTATGTACCCCTGGGGCCCCGACTTATACATGCACGGCTTGTTTTAAGGTTCGAACACCACCGGCTGGACGGTCACAAACATAAAAATCTCTAGCATGCACGGGGCTCAAACCCCCGGCTGGACGTCCGTATCTTATTCGGGGAGAAAACTACCCGGTCCCTGAACGTTCACCATGAATTCCCAAAACTAACATATATGTATATGCAGCTGGAACAAAATGGCCGATACCCGACACGTGCACTCTCGACCGAAGACGAAACGGAAGTCATTTTTAGGTTATACCACTGTTGCTATCTCAGAATCTAATAAGAATTTAACAGCATTGCTATTCGATCTTGAAAAGGCATCAATAATGGCAACTGTGTAGCTTTGACCGTTTCAAAGATAGCAATAATAGTGGAATTTTACCTAAAATGTTTTTAAAAATATATAATAACATAATACTTCGGAACCTTATTTTTACTATACTTCTTTGGTTTCATGAGAGTGATTTCTCAAGGCCACGACACGACATGGATTATGTTTTCGTCTCGCGTTACGGGATTTTCGTATCGTTGATTGGACGACTGACCCAAACTAACCAAATCTATCAAAATTGGTTATACCGTATCGGCACCTGCACCGGTTCAAATGACTACAATAAGTTGAGACTAAGTGGAACTAACCGAATGTTGGTTCGACGACTAGCCCAACCTAACCAAATCTATTAAAATTGATTATAACATATCGCAACCGGTTCAAAAGATTAAGATAAGTTAAAACTAAGTGAAACTAACCGAAACTTGATTGGACGACTAACCCAACTATTTTTTTTTATGTGCCGTGTAGTTTTCGCCCTCCGTTTAAGAGAAGGCCTTCCCGCCCCGGGCAGGAGATAGATTGCCGTTCTACCGGACGAGGATTTAGAAGCCCTTTCACCAAGCAGAACCTTGCTGGTTCGATTACTTGTCAGGACTGCTGTAGTTCTGACTTAGCGGATCTAGGTTACCTGGTATGACCAGTTCGTCCATTGGACCGGCGAGACGTGTTGGACGTCGGAGGGTATTTTCCACCCAGCCGGGGTGGTTGATGTTGAATTTTTGGTGATATAAGTTTTTAGGTTACAGTTAGATTTAAATTACTGTGTCTGGAATAACTGTCAATTTTATATTAGCAAACTCTCTGTCCTATTAAGTTATTGCGACCAACTTATGCTAGCGGTTTACGTGATCACGACCCCGCGCGGAAGACCAAACACAAGTTTTCTTTTTACTACCCCAGTTACTCGCGAGGGTTCTTAGGCGTTTAAGTGGTGCCTATTTCGTTTTCATTCAACCTTAATATTCATAGAGTTTTGGTCAACCACTGATAATTTTTTTTCTTTTATACTTATAGCTAAGCTCATTATTATTATATAGTTTAGTTTTTTTGGGGTACAAACCACCCTCCAGCATCGGTATCATACCTGAAAGTATTTATATCAAAATTTTGGGCTTTCGCAATATACTCGTACGCTTTTGTATTTATCGCTATTGCGCGCTCACCGACGCGCTCACTTTACAACTTGCTACAAGGCCTGGTTTCCGATCTTGCCGGGTATTTAACGAGCGTGATCTGGTCGAATTCGGTAAGTGTATATTTGTACTACTCTCGGTGGAACTAGTCAGAGCTCCACGAGCATCGAACAACATAATAATCATTACTCGGTTAAACAATAAAAAAAAATGGTAATAATATTTCTATTACACAGAAAGCGCGTCGCACGTTATAATCAATTTTAATAGATTTGGTTATTATGGGTTAGTCGTCGATTCAACTTTCGGTTAGTTTCACTTAGTCCCAACTTATTTTAATCATTTGAACCGGTTTCGATACGTTATAATCAATTTTAATAGATTTGGTTTTAAATACTAAAATATTTGGATTAAAAACTGTTATCAATGTATATTATTTTTTATTTATGAGTATCCCTACAGACACATAGGTTGTTATAGTTTATGTAGGTATATGTTGCCGTAATAATAGTTATTATACATATAATATATTGCTTGTTTGGTCCGTGTGTGTGTGTGGGGGGGGGGGGGGGGGGGGGGGGGCGGCGCGCGGCCTTGGCCCCCTGCCACCTATGCTGTATCAACAACGGATCGGCCCTAATACCCTAACTGTTTAAAATCATATAATTATGTAGAAATATTAACTTAATCAAAGTAGCCATCAACGGAAAAAAACAGAAGATGTCTCGATGTGATTTTTGGCTTTCTTTATGTCGTTTGTGCTGTTATAAAAATAAATAGTTTCGAAACATATTTAAAACCACGGTGAATTTTTAATAGTTTTGTGTTGAATAGTGTTGTGAATATTGTATATTTAATAGGTGAAACAAGAACTGTATTAAAAAAGTGAGGTAAAAAATATTTTTTTACAGAATGCCGTAAATGTTTCCAAGAAATATTTGCTTAATAGGTTGAGAAGAATAATACTGATCGATATATTGCTATAGCGCGCTAAAGGCAAGAAGTCGGTCTAACACAAAAGAGTTACTTCTCCTTCCACCTTGTATATTAACAATGATTTTTTTGACTTCCCTGGTACGTATTTGACATTGTGATTTTTAATTTATTTTCCTGAATTATAGTTATTGCAGTTTCTTTTACGTTAAAAACTACTTTTTGACTTACCTGGTAACGACAAGTTTAGATATATTCTAGTTAATATCATTTGTACCGGTACTATTAATAATAATTATTTGACGGAGAAGATAGCTATTAGTATTTTGCTTCATTTTTGACACACCCTGTACAATGTGAATGGCTTTTTTGATGTTCCTAGTATATGTGTTCAGTATTTTAAGCATATTTATGATAATTTCGTTACATATAATTGACAACAAAACTGCATTTACAATTTGTGGTATCCTCTCAATACTAAGCCTTATTATTTTACCCCAAAATGGGATTTGGCAGCCAGTATCTCGAAAACCGCTCGAACGATTTCGTTGGTGCAATGATAACTTTTCATCGGGAACTCGAAAACAACATCATATCAAAATTTCAGCCAATTTGACTGGAATCACTTTTCTATAAGCTCCCTGCGGGGTCTTTTCCAATTTCGCCGAAGGTGCTTGGCGCCGGAGCGAATCCGGATCAATCTGGTTTGTGGCCTGCGTTGGCTCGGCTACGAGGGACACTCTACAGTCAGTGCGCAAACGCCCTGAGATTGTGTACTCTCGGGTCGTGTTGAAATAATCGAGGAAATAATTTTGCATCAGCGAATACTTTTTAAATCTCTTCCGACAGACTGCTCGCTGATTTATACCTAGCTGCAGGTGTGCAGCGGCTGTTGCGTTTTATGCAAAAACATCAAAACGATTTTGCTGAGTGACTCGACTGAGCTTAAAAAATCCACCGGATTGTACTCTGATAAAGACATTGATATTTCCCATAAATTCGGCCATTAGGCATGTCCGCAGCTTTCGCATCGAAAAGTTAGTAGGTTCCCTAGACGCTTCTCGCGAATGGGCGTATACTAGCGTTGCCGCTTGCGGAGAAATCTCCCGAGATCTAAGGAAGACACTACTTGTTCATCGGAGGAAGATAAATGTTTAGATAATTTAGAGGAATTTACGGTGTAGGGAATTTGTGATTTTTTAGACGACCAAATTAAAATCTTCTCTAACTTTGAGCTTAAAAAATCCAGTCGAGGTGAAAGCATATACGTATGTATTATTACTATATTTATTGCAATAACTCAAAACAAATCCTAGCAACATGGGAATAATAATAATTGCAACACAACCTCAAAACCGCTAAAATTTTTCCTAGAAAAATTCAGAGCCGAACGATTTCAACTATGATTGTCCTTTTCTTACATCGGAGATTACAAGTCGAAACTGTCCAAAATAAAAATTTAAATGTAGCCGGGGCGCTCTTGGATATGCGTGATAGCGTCTTGTCCTGTTGTACATATTTCATTTAGTTAATTTTTAAGATTCCAGTAATATTTTACTTCACGCTGCAGGGGCCCATTCAACAAAAACTAACCACAGGCATGCCCAAAACCAAGAAAAAAACTGAAAAATACATGCATTTCCAAAGTGCAGTCAATAATGCGACAACTGGTCCGCACGAGGCATTTAACAACCACTCATGTAAATCGCTAGAAAAAAAAATATTTGAACTTAATTCACATTTGAAAATGGCAGGAAGATACTGGGTGCATTCAGGGAGGCTTGGCGCTGGCGCCGGCGGCGGCGGCTGAAATGCTGACTAAGCGATTTCTCTGAATGGGTAAGCTGACACATAGCTCTGAGAAAGTCCCTGAATATTACGCCGAGTTCCTCAGCTGTGTCAAAAAATAGGGGGAAAATCTAAAATCTGACGGTAAAATATTACATAACTTTAAAATAATTTGTTTTAAAGTGTGACGACATCGTACCTTCAGGTTCTTTTTTAGTTTTTGTCACAATATTATTGCATAATAATTCTATCTGGATCATGCAAAAATTAAGTGATAAAATAATGAACAATAGAAGATTTATATAATGTCATTGGACGTGATGGCAAATTATCCTGTTTCAGGCTGACAAACAGAATTCTATTCAAGGAAGTGCTAGTTGCTGCAGGCTGACTTAATTAGCGTTTATCTAAGCTGTTGAACGTCCCTGAATGCGCCCGCGCCCACTGCATCGGGATGAATTCTACGGATACCGGTTAGACGCAAATAAAACTGATCCGAGTGGGCTACAATAAATACAGAGCGGGCTCCTCATGAGAAATTCTAATTAATTTTGAGAATGTGAGACCTAGAACCTAGGGAAGTTTTTAAGATTTTTGGCTCAGGAAATTAAAAGCTTGGGCCTGGCAACACTGTTATATAGAAGGCGCACATTAAACTTTGACATTAACTAAATCCACACTAATAATAAAAAGCATTATTCGTGTGCTAAAACTACAAAGACAAGGGGAAAGCTAGTGTAAATAAAACGGGATATATTAGTCTCGAAATGATAATGAGTGATTAAGCCTGATAAGTTTTATCGGACGCAATTGACTGCGAAGGGGGGACGACGTTTAACACAATTATGACGAAAACCCGTTAATACCTATTATATTAATATATTGTACAACTTCGGTCGCGAGACGCGAATACGTGTTTGATGCTGGTTTATTTTTAGGAGATAGGTAACATGTATATAACTGCGGACTGTAGCGTGGACCAAGAGTGACACATCAAAGATCAAAGTGAACTTTTATATTAAATAATTATTTAACTGCTTGGATATTCGTATTATCTATTACTTGGTAAGTTTTAGTTGATTATAAAAGGCGTGAAAAAATATAACCTGTTTTGAAAAATAGTTATTGTACCTATATAATTATGCCAGCACTTTAATGTCGTCTGGTAAAGTGCAGTAAAACAAGTCATTTTTTATTCCAATATGAAAACGCATCGATTGTCCGCTTAAATATTTTTTATGCTTTCACTCATGACGTCACGGCTCGCGGCTGCATGGAATATGGAATAAGTAATAAGTATTGTTTTCACAAACAGTGTTGCCAATCTGGAACTTTTTTTTGGATCCAAGATCCAAAGATGGAATTTGTATATTTGTTTTGAAATTCGAATTTCAGTGCTCAAAATGTAATATTTTAAATTTATAAACAAATACGTTTTGCTTGCGAAATTGCAGTGAGTAAATTTGTTTCAATTCCTATTTTGTTGACAGGCGTCGAAAAAAACAAGTTCACTATTCTTCGAACGTAATAAAAACTACAGTGGCTTTTTAAAACCATCTATTAGCCAGTATTGCTAACCGGAGATCATTTTTACGTCTCCTATTCGGCTAGCACAACCGAGTGCGCTAATCGTGTGGGAAATGGATGCGGGACCTGCATATCCGTTCCCATTAACGCACTAATTTGGGCACCTGGAATACGCTGGTATATAATAGTTCACTTTTCGCATGGCCCTCCGCTCTCTTCGCTCGCTACGAGGGCTCAAGAAACTAACCAGGTGCTAACCCAAGACATACCCAAAATCAAGAAAAAAACTGTTTAGAAACTTAACCTAAAAAAAAAATTAAAAAAGCAACGGGGTTTGAACCCGGACCGCCGATAGCCACCGAATTGAGACCTAACCATCTAGACCTCTCGACCACGAGGACTCTTGCCGTAAATTGATTGCATCACGAAGACATGACGCGATTATGTGCGTTAACCCCTTAGGGTACGGAGATGCAGGTTTCCCATCCGTTTCCTACACGATTAGCGCACTCGGTTGCGCTAGCCGAGTAGGAGACATAAAAATGCAACCGGGGAGATTCTCGCTTGCAGACGTTTTTAACCGAACGGAGATATTTTACACAAAATCAACTGATATGAATGAATACTTTCTTTCATCCAAGTAGCATCATAGGGCTCTCAGAAATGCGGAAGAACATAAATGTAACTTTTGTTACCTAAAGTTGGTGCCCCTTGTTCATGTCTATTCAACTCTTTACTTATGAATTGCGGCGTTGCAGAGGTCTAATTTGTTTGGTTTAAATTTTACAAACTTGTAGGATGGGAAAAATGCCACAATAAACTGTATTCCTTTACATTTTTAAGTATGTATTTTTTGCAGACAGTGGTATTATAGTCCTACAATCACTTCAAATGTTTTTCATATCCGTTGCGGCGTTGCCATGCTGTTTTTCTAAACAGCTGCATTAGTATTTTTTTATCTTCAATAATCTTATTGAATTAATAGAATCAAAAATTCAATAGACGTTATACTTATCGAGCTTAAAAGAAATGAAAAACATTAAAAAATTAATGATTTTTGTGTGTGAAAACAACTTGCAAATGCCCCAAAATACAAATATTTTAGCATTGGATATTGGATAGGGTCTTAGTAGAGAAATCGGTAACTTTTTAGTTGACGTGTCAGGCTGATTTTGTCGTTAGCTTCCTCGATATCCATTTGAAACTTCCCAAAGAGCATTGCGAACTTAACGCGTTGGTGTGCAGCCTTCTCGAATTAAGCGAGGCACAAACCAGAGCGGTTGCGGACACTTTTATTCGAGAAGGCCGCACACCAACACGTTAAGTTTGCGATGCTCTTTGAGTAGTTTCGAATGGATATCGAGGAAGCTTTGTTGTTACCTCTTTTAATAGATGAAGAGAAAAACCATAGACGTAATTATACTAATGCCAGTTGATATATAAGATATAGGATATTTCATTAATCTCTATTTTAAGGGGGAAAAAAAGAGAATTTGGGTTTATGATGTGAATTTGGACCGAGAAACCAAAGGAGTACTTCATACAATATTTAATACATGAGGAAAGGGAGCGATTTTATGCTTATTTTCAAATGTTCATGTCGTTTTTTAAGGATAAAGCGAAGCGCAAACCAGAGCTGGATCGCGCAAACCAAGCGTGCAAATGCATGCATGCAGCGAACTACCGCGGTCTGCGGTAGGACGCTGCAAGCCTCGCGATTTGGAAGCGAAAATTAATTTTAAATTCAACCATGGCCAGCGCGATTGTGGAACTGAACCGCTCAGGGCACTTTTTTGATGAGGTGTGAAAATGCTCTCTTACACACCCCCTCGGGCGAGGAGAGTGTGGGACTCTCCTCTATGGGCCTACCCATTAAAGACACACAATTTTCTCTTGATGCCAGTGGCTAGGCATTCTTACATCATCCTTCGTAATGATTTTGGTTACGATCGGTTAATATACAGGGTGTGAAAACAGGACAAGTTACTGTTTTTTTGGCATTTACAGGTCGCAATTTTGAAGATAGCGACTTGAAATTTGGCATAGAGGTAGACTTATTTTAGTGCCTTCAACCGGTTTCGCAAGATTATAATCAATTTTAATAGATTTAGTTAGTTTGGGTTAGTCGTCGAAAGTCGAATCAACATTCGGCTAGTTTCACTTCGTCTCAACTTACTTGAGACATTTAAACCGGTTCCGATACGTTATCAATTAATACATTTGATTAGTTTTGGTTAGTCGTCAAATCAGCTTTCCGTTAGTTTCAGTTTGTCTCAACTTATTTTAGTCATTTCAACCGGTTCCAATAGGTTATAATCAGTTTTAATAGATTGAGTTAGTCGTCTAATCAACTTTCGGTTAGTTTCACTTAGTCTCAACTTATTTTAGTCATTTGAACCGATTCCGATACGTTATAACCAATTTGAATAGATTTGGTTAGTTTGGGACAGTCGTTCAATCAACTTTAGGTTAGATTCACTTCGTCTCATAAAAATTGAATTTCTTTACCAATTCCATAAGAGAGACAGAGGGAGAGATCACGTGTAGTTACACAACAGTCATCAAAACTGAGTTACGGCTAAGCCGTGACATTGACGTGTAACGTGTAGGCGATGGCGAGGGATTTGCGCAGGTAGGCAGGAGGGATATTTTCCGCTCGAGTGAGCGGACTTATTATAATATCTATATACGGTGCCTTAGGTGGCCTTGGCCCAGTGCCCTACTGTCCCAGACGCGCATTTAAAGATCCTTTACAGGCGTAGCCGACTATATCAAAATCGACCTCTCCTATTGGTCGATTCAACTCGTATTACAATATGTCTTCGTGATGCAATCAATTCCTCGCATCCCCGCAAGAGCTCTCGTGGTGTAGAGGTTTAGATCGTTGGGTCTCACCTAGAAAACACGGGTTCGAACCCCGTGGCTTTTTTTTTTATTATTTTTTCTAAAGATTATGTTTCTAAGCAGTTTTTTTTCTTGATTTTGGGTTAGATTGGGTTAGCACCCGGTTAGTTTTCTTTTCTTGAGCCCCGTAGCGAGCGAAGCGAGCGGAGGGCCATGCGGATCGACCAATAGGTGAGGCCGATTTAGATATAGTCGGCTACGCCTGTAAAGGATCTTAAAATTTTCCAGGCGCCACTAAAACTTACCGCATCCTGGCCAAAGACATGTCTTTCAGGTGATGAGTCCGCCCACGCGACGTCACACTTTGACTTTAGAGGTTAGCGGTAGGGGTGTTCGATTCTCTCCAAGAGATCGATATTTTGAATCGATTCGAATCGGATGTCACAGAATCGATTCATAAAAATATCGAAGGCAAATAATCGATATTTTAAAAAATCGATCTTTTTTTTTATTTATTTATGTATAGATCACAGGAATGTAGGTTTACGTGTAAAAAAATGTGGAAAAAACGTAAACAGGCGTAAAAATTATACAAAATGTAAACAATGTGTAAAAAATTTCAAATGTCAGAAAAACTTAACCTATCTAATTTCGGTTTCTCGTTTTTTTTTTTCAACAAACGCAAACATTGGGCGGGTTTTGGAGCCTTTGTTTACTATTTTAGAATGGCTAATTTTCACTTCACGCATGGCCCTCAGCTTGCTTCGCTGGCTACGGGAACGCAACCAAATACCCAAAATGACGAAACATTTTACAAACATAACCTCAAAAAAAAAAAAAAACATGCCTCGCCACTGCCGGGAATTGAACCTGGGATGCCGTATCACACACATACACATACCATCTAACCATTGGACCATTAGGCATGTAAACAAACGCTTTAAGTCCCGCTCAGTTGTTTCGACTTAATACTAAACGGAATGCATCTTGAAAACTAGCCCGCTAATGGATGCATTCAGCAGCGATTTTCTATTCGAGGCTGTGGCTTTAGCAGTACATATTTATCTATACGTTATCTGTACCAGACTGACTGTAAAAAAAAAACAAGGATAATAACATAGTTGCAATGCTGCAGGAGGCTTATTTTATTGAGAAAATAAAATGTGGACGTCATAAATTTGTCTAAGATCATGAAGATTAAGATCGTAGAATCGATCTGGTTCTAAAAAAATCGATTCTTCAAAAAATCGAATGTGTTAAAACCGATTTAAAAAATCAGAAATCGTATCTAAAAAAATCGATCTTTTGAAAAATCGATTTAAATCGCACACCCCTAGTTAGCGGTAAAAACAACGTTTTTGTTTACATTTTGTCAAGATGTGTAATTTTAACAATTTCTCCGTGAATTTGCATTATTTATGAATATTTTTAGATAGTTACTTTCTAGAGACATATTTATTTAGTGTATTCAAGTATTCTCCGAGAAATAGAACTGAAGGAAATACTATTACATTTAAGACTGTTTTGGCAAGTTCATTTCTAATGTATAGATTTCATAAACTTGACGGTGAGTATTCCGTTTGCCGACGGGATTGACGTTTACCGACTGCCGGTCGTAGCCACAAAAATTACCTTTCATAAACTTGCCGTTGTGTCGTGCGTTGTCCGTCAAAAACTAAACAAATTTAACCTATAAATTTAGCCTAATTGTTGTTGTTAATAACCTTAAATTGTATTAGAATGGACAAATATGATGGCCAGAAGTATTTATTAGGTGCATTAAGGCTTATTTTCTGTTCGTATGCAGCCATTAAAATGCGTCAAAACAAACACGACAAAACTAGACCAAGACGCAGATCCTTAATATCACGTGACATATTAAAACGCATTTTATTGGCCCTTAAAACATTCTACGACCGTTGCTACTAGAGGTGCGCGAATAGTATCTACTCGATACTTTAATATCTGATACTTGCGCGGTTCCGAAGTAATCGAATCCATCGACGCCAAATACTCGTTACTCGAATCCCGAATCTAGCGGCGAGAACGGAATGGTAACCGGTCGAGCCGATATTTTTTAATTCCTGATTCCTCTGCCGGGACATGTTGATTCTTGTTTCGGTGCACGTAAAGAGTACATATTTTTTGTTTGTTTATGTCTACTCTTATATAGGCCCTTTCGTTTTCGATAATAAAATACCAAGTTCACCGAGTCGTAATCATCAGTTTTTAGTTTTACCGTGGCTTCCTTTATTAAACGTTCTATTGAATATTAATAGCGATGTCTGATAGAAAGAAAAGTAAAGTTTGGCTACATTTTACAGTAACTAGTAGTGAGAAAGCGAGGTGTGATATTTGTAAAAATGTGTTATCTTACAAAGGTGGAGCTACTTCAAATTTACAAAAACATCTAAAGGCAAAACATTTTTCTATGATCCATGAAGATGAGAATTCTAAACGTCAACAAATTGAACCGGCTACGATGACAATTGATGAACCTGGACCTTCAAGTGCTCCAGATGTAAGTTATGACGACAGTAACGAAAAAATGACGTCCCAATCTCAAGGTGCTGAAAAAATACCGTCACGTAAAATTACTCAGTCCAAAATATCCGGTTTTACTGTACGACCAGCTTCTGTGTCTCGAACAAAGATGCTAAATGGCATGGTTCTAAATATGATTTTACAAGATCTACAACCATTTTCTGTAGTTGAAGATGATGGATTTAAAGCCCTCATAACTGCCCTTGATCCTTCCTATCAGCTACCATCAAGAACAACTTTTAGTCGAGATTTACTAAATACAAAATATGATGACGTTGTATTCAAAGTGAAATCTTTATTGAATGAAGCGGAGTTTATAGCTCTCACGACTGACACTTGGACATCACGTGCCGTTGAAAACTACATGGCGATAACTGCGCATTATGTGAATAGTGAGTGGACACAAAAATCATTGTTGTTAGGTTGCATTAATTTTCAAGAAAGTCATACAGCTGAAAATATTAGAAATAAGTTATTAGAAATTTTAAATGAATGGAGTGTTTCGAGTAAAATAGAAGCTGTAGTAACTGATAACGCCAGAAATATTACAGCTGCAATAAAGCTAACTGGCTGGCCAAATCTACCATGTTTGGCCCATACCTTAAATCTTGTGGTTCAAGAATCTTTAAAATTAGTACAGCCATTACATAAAAAAGTTAAAAAAATCGTTGAACATTTTCATCGCAGTACGACGGCAGCCGAGAAACTTAACGAAATGCAAACGCAGATGACTGGAAAAAATTTAAAATTAATTAACGACGTTGTAACCCGTTGGAATTCGACCTATTTTATGTTTAGCAGAATTTGTGAAATTCAGATACCCCTGGAAGCCGCTATTGGTGTTTTACATAACCCTGTTGAACCACTTACTGGAGCTGAATGGCCAGTATTAAAACAATATTGTGTCCTTTTAAAACCTTTCGAGACAGTAACCAGAGAATTAAGTGCCGATAAAAATGTATGCGCCTCAAAAATAATACCCTTGATTGAAAACTTAAAACAGTTTTTATTTGACCTTCGGATTGATGACGTAACCGCTTCGGATTTAAAAAACTGTTTGGTACAGGGCTTAAAAACGAGATTTCATCGTTTTGAGTATAATGTTATACTTGCAAAAGCAACCTATTTGGATCCCCGGTTTAAAAAAAAGGGCTTTAGTGATGAGAACGCAGTAATTCAAGTGAGAGAACATTTAATGTCTGAAATGTCAAAGCTTATTAAAAAGAATAATGAAACTATGGAAGTTGACAGTACATCAGCGTCAGAAGGTGAAGAAGAGTCTAAGGCTAGTGAAGAGGATTTAATATGGAAAAGTTTTGACGCAAAAGTATCTAAAAATACTTCAACGGTAGCTGCTTCAATTATTGAAAGCAGACAGTATTCGGAAGAACAAAACATTCAAAGGAAAGATGACCCTCTGAAATGGTGGAAATCGAGACAAGCAGTGTATCCAAATTTGGCAAAGTTAGCACAAAAATACTTAAGTATAACTGCAACTTCTGTTCCAAGTGAACGAGTATTTTCCAAAGCGGGTCAAGTGGTGTCAGATCGTAGAAGTAGACTTAAACCTAAAAATGTAGAAAAAATAGTGTTTTTAAATGGCAATTCGCATTTATTTTGATTTTCAGACTTGTGTTTGGTATTACAACAGCAATAATTTTTTTTTCTATATTTGGTTATGTTTGAAAGTTAGTTTGTTTTTTAAGGTAATAATTATGTTTATTATATACCTAAGTATTTGTTTTTCCTGCTAACTTTTGCATTAAATATATTTTTTTGAAATTCATGTAGTTTTGTTTTAAGGAATATGCTTTTATAGCATCTAATTACATCTTTTTTTAAGCATTATCAATATACTTTTGAAGTACTATTCCTGCTAGGAAAACTATAATAAAGAATAAAATTTTAAGATAAATCTACAATACTACAATCCCATACTATTTACAAATAATTTACATTCCTCTATGCCTTGCTAATATTTCTAAATAAAATTTTGAATATTGAATTATTTATCCCATAACTGATAATACTCATAGTAGCATCGAGACTAGCAAACAATGCTTTAATATACTATTGATTACATAAAAATATCCCAATAATTGCATGTATTTAATAAATACTTAATGATTACTTAGTAACGAATACAGTGTATCTGATACTCGGATATAAAGTATCGATATCTACTCGATACTTGAAAAAGTAATCATTGCACACCACTAGTTGCTACGACCGTCGGCCGGAAAAAGATAAAATTGGTTTATGTTCAACGGCACCACCGGCGGCCGGTAGAGATAACGGCAAATATGAATGGTCTTATGCATTTCAATGTTTTTAATTTAGAACGGTCACCGCAAACGGCACCGGCAGTCGGAACGTCAAGTTTATGAATCGGCCTTTTTATACACACACCGGCATAATTAGGAGAACGGGCAAGATTTACACTAAGTTTGACTTCAATTTTCTCTTGAACCTTTCACTCGATTTTGACTTTTTTTTGTTAAATTGTAGCCTGGTTCTTTAAGAATACGTTAGAAATAATGCTGATTTTAAACAATTGGTCCTAATGTCATATACAGGGCTAAAAAGAAAGTAATGTTTTTGTCAATTTTTTGGACATCTGTAGAGTGAACGAATGAAATTCGATATCATTCGATGATGCCAAATTAAAGATTGATCTTTTCTGAACATTTTCCTTTTTTATTCACTCTGATACCTCGAATATTAAGGATGCTACAGGGTTTTGTTAAAAATAGTACTTTTTATGGGTCAATCAAATTCACTTCACTTAGTCTTTGTAGAGTGAACGAATGATATTTGATATCATTCGATAATGCCAAATTATAGATTGATCCTTTCTGAACATTTTCTTTTTTTATTCGCTCTGATACCTCGAATATTATGGATGCTGCAGGGTTTTGTTAAAAACAGTGAATTGGCCTACTTTTTAAGGGTCATTGAATTTTCGTTAATCTTTGATATGTTATAGAGACCATTAAATCTAAATTTTTTATGACATTAAGTTTCATTCCTGATAGTGTTACCGTTATCTATACAGAGATAAATAAACACCCTCCAATTTATGCACTAAAGCACAAATTGGACCAGTCCTAAGCCACCGCCACTGCCACTAACGCAACTCATAGCATCATTCCTCAAACACAGACCCTTCACTACACAAATAAACACAGCACTATCCACCACAAGGCACATAGAGGCAGGAGTCCCCCAAGTCTCTCCTCTGTCACCTACACTATACACATTATACACAACAGACATACCTAGACACCCAAACACTAAACCCTCCATATACGCAGATGACACATGCATATTCTCAATAAACAACAATCACACAAGACTCAAGAATCACGTACAGCAACACGAATGGGCAGAAACTTGGAATATTAAAATCAATGAAGATAAAACACAGGCCATGCTCATAACAACTAAACGCAATAAACCTATTCCAAATTTAAATCTTGAAAACTCAGTAATAAGATGGTCAAACTCTCTTAAATATCTAGGGCTAACCCTAGATAGTAAGCTCACTTTTCAGAAGCTTATACAAGCAAAAGTAAACGAAGGCATTGCAGCCAAACAAGCTTTCTATCCATTAATTAACAGAAATAATAGAATGTCACTAAAGAATAAACTAATGCTCAGATAATAAAGCCCAAAATTCTATATGGAGCCATAGTGTACACACATGCATGCAAAACAAACAAGAAAAAACTAGAAACATTCCAAAACAAAACACTCAGACAAATTGTGAACGCACCTTGGTATGTTCGCAATGCAGACATTCACAACGACCTTACGGTAGACACAATTAACACATACCTGGCAGGCAAACACACAATATTCATAGAACAAATTCGCAACCATACAAATCCAGTCATAAGAACACTATTCAGTAGAGTCACACACCCAAACAGAACAGTACACAAAAGTTTACTACTCCCACCAGAACACTAAATCGCATACATAATACATAAAGAAAAAATTAAAAAACCCAAAAAAGTAATCTCAATATCATTCTATCTTCTAAATTTCAAAATTTTCAAAACTTTAAAAATTTTCAAGTCTCAAAATTTTCAAAATTTCTAAAAGGTTCATTTTTTTTCGAAAATCAAAATCTCAAAATCCAAAATTTTTTCAAAAATTTTCAAAAAATCTCTCAAAAATCTCAATCACACAAATCACTAACAAAACTAGAATGATTCAATAACAGCTAGGAACGAGAGCATCGCTGATGCCCTAGGCCGCCCGGGTTACCGTCTAAAAACGGGGGTGTACAGGCATTAAGGGACTGCACGGGGTAGCTCGCCATATGGGCTCCATGCGTAGATGTAATATTAACACCCTGTGTATCACGTGCAGTTCTTTCCTGGGGTGATCGATTTGGACTTGCGGAGAAATCTGCATAACCCAAATCGATCAGCCTCGCCTAGGTGTCTACAGCAATTCTCTCGTCTGCTCAAAATCGCAAAACAAACAACACTCGCTCCTTCACTAATCGGCCCAAGGCACCATTACCAACGAAGACAAAGCCTAATGACATACCAGGAACCAAGACGAAGCATAAACCAATAACGTTACCACACAAGGACCAAGACAGTGCTAGTGCACTAAGCACTCTTGCACATTAAACCCTAATTTATACCGTGTACGGTATAAACTGTGCCGACACTCCAACTTTCCAATTTCGGTAGAGATGACTCACGGACGGTTACTTCTTGACTTCTAGTAAAATGACCGTGGAGATGACTAGCAGATTCAGACTAGCTGGTGATGGTAGTCATAATATTTAACCATTATACGTATAAAAGTTAACTATGCTGGTGGTGAATAAGCTGTGATAAGAAGTTAAAAGTTGGTGAACTTCTTATGTCAAGCTTATGTGATTGTTGTGTCTCATGTCACAGATTCTCTGGCCCTGTGCTGATGTTATGTCACAGCGTTGACTGATTCTCACCCAACGGTCACAGTTTATACTGCACCTGAATAAACTGTGGTTATGTCGATATATAAATTAAATTGCCTGACTTAAATTTGAATGTTTAACTTCTTGTTATGAGTTATGCTTATGTTATGTCAATCTATAAATCCAATACTCGAAATATTTCGCGATTTTTTTTTTAAATTGTTTCCTTACTGTCAGTTCAAATTTCAAATCGAGTTCAATTCACAATACACGAAACAATTTAATAGTCACTGGTTCAATTTTATTTTTGCCTCTGACTCTGCAGTGTATCGTGCCGCTGCATCAAAACGGGGAAGAACATTGAATTCAAAACTCCATAAAAACGTGGTAAATATATATTTCATCCTACATAAGTACATAACAAAAGTTAAATTTATGTTGCAGGCGGTGCAAGGTGTAACAATGTTGCACCTTGCACCGCTTTTGTGCGACACCCTATATAGTTAAAAATATTTTCTAAAAAACATCTTTTATATCCACAAATCATTTGTAATCAACATTTAACATGTATGTGAAGCTATTGATTAAATATACCTTTAATGGAATGGTATTCTTAATTCTTATTTCTTATTTAAATTATGTATGAAATATATATATTTTTTAAACGTCATTTGCATTCTTATTAATATTATGTAAGAAAATTTTAAAATCAAAGTATGCATATATGCTGTTACTAGGGAAAAAATAAAAATCATGCACATCTAGAAAAATGATTCATTTTCGATAATCTGAGGAATGTTTAAAATCCACAAAATTTGCAATGATATATATAAACATAACCACTTTTATAGACTAGATAACATTTAATGTCTTTATCGAGGCAATATAAAATAAAAATATTCACAATTGGACATCTTGTGTAATTTGAAAAATATTAACTTTTGAACAATACGTCTAATTGTATACATGAGGCAAAATTCTTTTAGTCAATAACTCATAATAAATTGATATAGGTATCAGATGCAGATGAACTGGCAATGAGCAGGTTTGCATCAGCAAAATAAAATGCATATACTTACCACTGCCAAAATACCTATAGGGCAAAAACATGAAATATACTAGACGTGAAAACAAATTCGATCGCATATTTATTGTTTGTTATACTGTTTTAGGTGAAACTTCTGACTTCTGTATGAGTAAAATGAAGATAAACACCCACTTGTTGCCTATAAAGGCTCACTATTTCTTTTTTATGGCAGGTAAGTTGTTTAGGTCCATATTTAATACACACATTAAGTTTATTCATCTAATACAACAACTCATGCAAACTAACTCCCTAAATAATGCTTCAAAGTATGAAAGCCAATCTCACTTTGAATAAGACGTTCAAAAGAAATTTAAATAAAAGCTCCATAGTCTGCATTATTATAAAATCATTTTAAATTAAATGTTCAGGGTTCATGAAAAGTTCAGCTTGACATAAGCAGGAAACTAGCTTTATTCTATACATTACTATTTTTTTGATGCAAGCATTCAAATTACACTTTGCCTGCCCTTGACCTGTACTCAGACCTGCCCCTATATACAATTTTTTTGATAACATTTAACACTCATTGATTGAAAAAGTCTAAGTGGTGTATCTAACAAAATATAATTTACTTACCTACCTTGTTTTTTGATAATATCCAGTGTAACTGATTCTCTTGAGAATGTTTCTTCTTCTTAAATACCCAAACCCGAGCCCCAACCCTCACTTCTCCTTCCATAGAGTGGACCCATATGATGTGCTTCAGGCTCTCAACAGCTTAAAGAAAAAGCATAGAACTTCTATGATATTGATCTAGTGCTGATACAGACTCTCTGTGGACGCTCGCAAGACTTTTTAACAAATGTATCCAACAAGGTGTCTATCCTGGAGAGCTCAAAATTAGTAAAACCGTGCCAATCTTTAAAAGTGGAGACAAAACATTACCATCAAATTACAACCAATTTCTTTAATCCCTATATTTTCTCGGGTCTTCGAGGTCCTCTTAAGGAATCAGCTCTATATGTACTTTGAGGAAAACAACTTATTCATTTAGGGCTCTACGAGTGGGGCGATACTAAGGCTATGTGATTTCATAGTTGGGTGCTTTCGGGAGGGGCAGATTGTGGCCCCCACTTTCTGCATCTTAATGGAAAAACTAAACTATTGTGGCCTTTGCAACTTCAGTGTAAAACTAGTATTTGAGTATCTCCAAGAGTATCTCTTGGATCATAGACAGGTCACAGACATAGAGGGCAAGCGCTCAGAGGAGAGAGTCATGAGACACGGCGTTGTCCAGCGGTCAATGTTAGGCCCATTGTTGTTTCTCATATATATAAATGGCTTCTCAACTGCTCTTAGTGCCAGGTTGTCGAATATGCGAACGACAATGGTTTCTCCATAAAATCTCTTACACCAGAGGGCGCCAAAACTGAGATGCGACGAGGCATGTCGAAACTGCTTCTGACTGGTTTAACTGGAATTTACTAAATGTCAACCAAACTAAATCAGAAAGCATGATCTTTTCTCTCAAAAAATCTACCGTCCCAAATAAGCGAGGAAAAAATTAATTTCTACGAAACTGAGTTTTGCAACTTATGTCCTTCATAATATATCAAAAATTGTAGATAGAGAAACAACACAAATGACATACTATGGTCTAATTCATTCAGTGTGCGTCTATGGGCTCCTGGCTTGGGGACACTCATGTCATGCTTCTCGCATTTTCGGCTTGCAGTGAAGGGCAGTCACAATAATTGTGGCTGGAATCAAATACCAGGACGACGTTAAACCATCCTTTAAAAAATTAAACCTATTAACTATTCCAGGCCAATATATCCTAGAATCTATTATATTTTTATCGCAACTCTTCAAACTACACTCGTGTTGAAGAAACCCATAACTATAACAACCGTCAACGCTGTGATGTAGAAATTGATATGTTTCGTTTAAAATCCTCCTGCAATACAACCAGTCACTATGCACTTGCTTTTTTCAGTAAATAGCCCCTTAGGATTCGAGATGCCCCAATAAACCAAATGCTTTTATTCCATCTATGAGTTTTAGCAATATCAGGTCACAGATTTGCATTTTTAATTAGTTTGTATTATACCTATATTAGTACATATACTGTCCTTTTACAGAATATTTTATAAATAGTTTTTAAGGTAATTTTTACATGTATCATTTTAAATTATTGACAATGTTATAAAACTTTGTAAGCTTTTAAATTTTGAAATATACTCTACTCTACCCTTCTTCTCATTTGTAGCGCATTAACTCTTTTTAAACATACACCTCTTCAAGCACTCATTCAACATTTCCACCCACTTTGCATATACAAATAAATAAATCCTAAACTCTTTGAATGTTTTCAGCAATGGGACCCATACTACCCCAGCTATCTGTATGTGGAAAAGAAATGGGCATATCAACTGTAATAATGGGCACAGTAACTGGAATATTACCGTTCGCATTCCTCATAGCTAAACCTCTTTTCGGTCTGTTGGTAGACATATATCGAAACTTTAGGAAAACCATTTTTATGGTCCTGATATTTATCATGACGCTGTCGTATGCTCTGATAGCGTTCATACCAGTACCGAAAACCCTCAGTCGAACAGTGGTTGAAGGGCCTGTACAGGACTATTTTTTGGATACATGTAAATTGATAGTCAGTAGTCATTAGTAATATAAGGGAGATATTTTAATAAACATTTTGAAAGTGATTAGACATGGGTCGCAGTACAGTAATCAAAGTACTTGGTAACTTACCTAGTACTTCGTTTTTATCTAAAAATATAATTTTCATTCAAAATCAGTTAGATCTCTGGAGTTAGTAGACATACTGGAAGTAGACATACTTAATTGTAAGCTGCCCCAAATGGCTTGAATAAAAATTGTTTACCAGTTTAAATACATACATTAGTACATACCCCAGAATGCCAATCGGCATAATTATTGCCATATGAGCATTCATTTTAGAGTGTCTAGAGAGATGAGAGTTTATCTTCCTAATACTACATTAGACGTCCGAATAATATATTAAATAGCTAAAATCATCAGACCTGTATCATTACATCTTATTCTAGTGCCAAATCATCAGGACCGTTCTTAGGACCTCTGCCGCCTTTGTGCAAGCATAAAAATGCCGCCTCTATATTTTAAAAAATTATTTTTTTTTTAACAAAAATATTTTGATGTGAAATTTCTTTAGCGAGGGTAAAGTCAGAAAAAATGCTCATCAAAGTGAAAAGCCCCTTTAATTTTCAGGCCATGTAGCCGGGGTAAAATGAGGATCCTGAACGAAAACTGCCCCCCCGTTCGGCCAGGGAGAAGAAAAAAATAAAATAATTAATTTCGGGAGAACGGAAGAGCGACGGGGTCGAAATTTTTATGGTAAATGCGCCTCATACGGAGAGCTACCTTTGACCATCTGGGGGGACCGGGGCTCTAATTTAAGGGGGGAGATTTTGGGGGAAAAAAAAGTTTTTTGCCGATATTTCTACGACCTCAAAATTATCGAAAAAAAAGGGAAAAAATTGAAGAAAACGTAAAAAATTATTCGGAAAGTTAGTAAAAGTATCATAAAACAAATTAAGAAAATAGTAATAGTAAAAAAGTCAGAGAAGCGCTGTTTTCGGTAAAAAGAAAGCGAAGGAGTCCAGCTACAAGGTCGGGGATGGCAAAAATGGGAAGAAAAAATGCATTATAAAAAAAATTGAAAAAATGGAAAAAAATTGATGAAAACGTAAAAAAATTTTCGGAAAGTTAATAAAAGTATTATAAAACAATAAAAAAAAAGACAAAAGACTGTTCGGTTAGTACTTAGTATTTAAAATAGTATCCTTTACAAGTTATATGAAATCAAATTGTATTTACGTTACGAAAAAGCTTCTCTTGGTGAAGCTTAAAAGAAGTATAATGATGAAAGAAAGCAATCGTTATTGAAAATCAAGGAAAAATTTAATTAGTAAAACAGTAGGTAATATGGTGGCTTGAATTGATGTATCAAATGTTAATCTTATTATTACAAGAAATTTAACCATGAAGAAGAGTTTAGTGATTCTTATCAGCATTTTGTAAAAAGAAAGCTAGACACTTCTGTGGTCACAGTTTATTCCGCTTTTGCTATTTTATAAGTTATGAATGGATTGAAAAGGTAAAAAATTTGCTTTACAAAATCCAAACTACCGCGCGGGCCGGGCCGTGGGACGCCCTATATCCTTGCGAATTTTTCTTTTTTTTGACGAGAGTAGAGACAGCGTTTTTTGTGCGTTCAACAACCAAAAATATACAATAAATCCATTTCTATAATATTGAAGCGTAAAAAACTAATTGTCTGCAATTTGAATATTACGAATGCTTATAGAGGGTTTTAAGTTTTAAACTTTGCTTCTGTGGAATGTCTTAAGTATGAAATTTAGTTTTGCATATTTTTTATATTCAAAAAGTGGAACCAGTAAAATACATTTAGTATTTTACTAGTTCCACTGGCGACCTGCGGCCGCCCTTAAGGTTCGCCGCCTTTGTGCCTGCACAACCTGTACACCCCTAAGAACGGCCCTGCAAATCATTGAATAAACTGCTCTTATTTGAAGCTTTTGTGGGCTTAACTTCTTTATTTGATCTACGGACACATAACAAATGCTAAGCAATAGAACTTTAGGCTCTCTAGACACTCCTATTTATGTTTGTTTGCATTTTTCTTCTCAAGTACCATCATTTTACTTCTCCACCCTATTGTAACGTCCCAGGTTCAAAATGTTTATATACAAAAAATTTACATTTATCATTACACATTTTTTTATGTTGCCTCAATATTTTAAAGGTTCAAGAATCTAGAACGTTTAGGAGATGCATGATGAGATGTTTAAAATATTCCTGTACTGAAATAATATTTAAAAACTAATAATATCGTGGAAAATATACCTTACTATAAAGGTAGGTAAGTCAACCGATAATTAACTTTTTGGCAATAACTACAATAAATAATAATTCTTCACAACAGACTAGATCAGAGTGACCCTCAGAATGATCAGACCATGTACTGTGCATCAGACCCTGACGTTTTTTTAAAATTAAACGTTTTTAAGCGATGAAAAAGCAGCAAAAAAGGCGATAATAAGGCATGGAAAGCGACGTGGAGCCGCCTCCCAAGCAGATTACATTACAAGACTGTCAAGATTTAATGCTAAAATGCAAGGAGCTGTCAGAAAAGTTGGAAGCTTTGGATGCCAGAAGATCCAAGAGTAAAAAGTACTCTACACAAACTATGAATTACATGGAAAGGAATGCAGATGTCCATTCTCTGACCTGTAAAAGCCAGCAGCTCTCTGAGAAGCTTTCCGGGTTTATACCCGGAATAATAGCACATATTCAAACATCATCAACACGCCAAACATGGAAGTCACTCCAACAACTTCACAATCAGACGATTCCGAAGCTAAGTTCATTAAAGTAAAAGGAGCAAACTTTACTCTTCCGTTCACGAAAATGTCTACAATCTCCTCCCCCAAAAGGCAACTTCTACTACCCTACCTAGAGTGAACAGTTTAAATAGTAATAACTCAATTAATAGCAAGAATATATGTCTAACAATACAACAAATCACCCATCACTAGAGTTAACACAGTCAGTAACACAAGTCAAGGACATGATATCAGATAAAGTAATTGAAGATTGGGTTAGTGCAAAAAATAACAAAAAATCACACAAAAACAATTCAATCTTCAAAATAACGCCTGCCCTAACTAGGGGCAGAAGATCTTCAATTCTACACATACCTAATAAGACATAATAAGCAAACATTTTAAACACTCACAAACCTGCAACAAAAAAACTCAACTGCGCTGAGCAACTCTGCGAACAGTTCAAGTAAAATCTATAGGGATGGCCAAAGGTCTGGAATAAAATTCATATCTTATGAGCAAGCAATGTTTTCAAAAAACCCTGAAACACGGTAACTGACTTTGAGGTTTTCACATTTTCCGGTTAAATAAAAAAATCCCAATCCAAATCTTGTGGGGGCTCGTTGAAAAACTGATGAAGAATGAAATCCAGCCATACCAAGTAAACAAGTTTTATGTTTGCAATAACCATGATTTTAGGGCCTTATAAAATAACTACTTTAGTGAGGTGCTAAAGCAAAAATAAGGTGATTTGAACCATTACTATTGTTGCTAAAGCAAAAAATAAGGTATTTGTGTGTCTTTTTTCATCTACCAGGCTGTTCAGGCTAACTGTTTACTTTAGTTGTAAATCGGAAGTCTGAATATTAGTATCGTATATAGTAGTCAAAAACCAAAATTTTAATATCACAATGGTATTGTCGGAAAAGCAGCGTGAAGTGTGTGATTTATTTAATGCATAATATCCCGGAAACCAAACCTCACAAGGGACAAGTTGTAAAATATTTCACAAATTTGAGGAACACAGTACAGTACGTGATTTGCCCAAATCTGGTCGGACAGTTGCTTTAGATGACGACAAAAAAATTAGACATAGCATTAAAAATCGCTGAAAATCCTCATACTTCAACGGTTTTATTGGCTCATAGTCAGGATATTCCTCGAAACTACAATTCGAAGGTTTTTAGAAAAAGAGAAATATCAGTTCAAGAGCTATTAAAAGACGATTATGATTTTGTGAGGAAATGATGAGACGATGTGACGATAAAAATGACTTTCCACTGGATATAATTTTTTCGGATGAGGCTACGTTCTATTTAAATGGAGTGGTTAATAGACACAATTATCGCTTTTGGTCTCAGGAAAATCCACACTGAATATCAGAAGGCATACGCAGCGTCCTCAAAAAGTTAATGTATGGGTGAGTATTATCAACAATAGAATATTTTTTTGAGGAAAACCTTACGGCCGAACGCTACCTAGACTTCCTAACATTCGAACTGATACCTGCGCTAACTCAGATTTTTCATCGTAGAATAGATCCAGATATACATGATGAAAGAATTTGATTCCAACGAGATGGCGCCCCTCCGAATTTTGGTATTAATGTTCGCAGGTACTTAGATCAAATGGTTGGAGTGGGAGACGCGGTACATTTGAATGACTATCAAGATCCCCCGACTTAACGCCCCTAGATTACCTATGTTGGGGTTTGGAACCTTCGGCAACATGCACTAAACCGGAGTTTTATCCACAATACCGAAACAGAATTATTGCACTCGACGCGCGTTTCGCTAACCATGTTAGCATCATCAGGAAATGATTAAAACTAAATCTAAAACTCTACCTAACTCGCTTTTATACTAAATGTTTGCTTAATCAA
>MU184416.1:48831-64559 GCA_016904865.1 Pissodes strobi | reverse complement strand
TGAAATAAGAAGAAGTCAAGAACTTGTATAAGAAAAACTCATCCTGACGATATATATGGGTCGATTCCAAAATCGATCCCATCAGGGAACTTCAACCAGTGGTACCCAAACCGGGGCTGGCATCGATGGAACGGGCTAGTTCTGGGCTCAATGCCGCTAGTTCGCAACGTTGGACACGTCAGCTTCTAGGACCACTCCCGAGGCAAAACTTCTGTAGCGGATAGCGGATTATATAATATTAAGGTAAATGAGTAGTGTAGGATTAAGTGATTTTAAAGAACTATACGCATCCGTGCATAAGTTTTGTAGTAACATTGTTAAAGAACCTACCGAGAGAAGGGTAAATTTAGAAAGAGTACATAAATTGTTGTTAGAGATCGGTATATTAGAAGATAATTTCAGTACTTTAAAATTAGAATTTGGTAAAATTGAAAGAGATTCAGCGGAGCAGCAAGCAGCTTCTAAATATATCAAAGAAATCGGGAAAATTCTTTATAATTGTAGACATATACTATTAGAGAGGTTAAGCGTTATAGTAGAAGGTAAGGAAAGTGAAGAGGTATTAGACATTGTACAAGGTGATAAAAGTTTAAATATGACTGAAAAATTTGACTTGAGAACAGCCGCATCCTTGTTGCCGTGTATTGATGGTAATGAGGATACAACTAATCAACTAATTGACTCTATTCAACTTTATAGCGAACTGCTGAATGACGATGGTAAAACACATTTAATAAATTACGTTCTGAAAACTAGATTATCGCGTAGTGCAAAACTACGGCTAGAAAATACTTACAATACAATTGACCGCTTACTAGCTGATATAAAAACACATTTACTTACAAAAAAATCTGCAGCTGCGTTAGCAACTGAATTACATAATATTAGACAAGACGGGAAGACAATTGACGACTACGCAAAACAGATAGAAGAATTATTTCTCAATTTAACTATAGCTCAAGCAAATGGCAATGATAGAAACATTACAATTCTTAGAAATGTCAACGAAAAACTTGCAATTAATGCCTTTTCCAATGGACTAAAAAATACTGAACTGCGAACAATAGTAAAAGCTAGGGACTATTCCACACTAAAAGACGCTATAGTTGGCGCAAAAGATGAAGAAAAACTTAAGTTCTCAAATTCTAGTATGTCTGTATTTCATATGAGACAGAATAATAATAATTCGAATAGATTTAACAATTACGGTGGTCGTGGAAGAGGTTTCTCAAATAGATTTAATAACAATCGAGGTAGACCTTTTAATAATAATACTAGGTCGGGCAGTATAAATCCGAGAAATTTTAATAACAATAATTTCCGTAGACTAGGTCGGGGCTCCCGTGGAAGTCGTTCGTATTTTCGTGGCCATCAGCAAAATCGTAATATGGGTCAACAGAGATCTTATTTTACAGACGTAAGTGGATCAAATTATAACAATCCAAACCTTATGTCAAACGAAATTCCGTACGCAGAAAATTCAAATTTAAACCCGGGAATAAGCGGAATAGAGCAGAATAGGCGGTTTTTTCGTTCCTAACAATAAGTGTAAAAATTTAGAAGAACATGTAGTTTTAAGCTTAAATGGTATGAATTTTATTCAGGTGCATTACGAAATGCAAGATATGCTATTTTTAATAGACACCGGAGCTAGTATTAGTGTATTTTTTTCAGATTACTTAAGAAAAGGTGAATATGTTGATACATCAAAAAAGGTAAAAATAATGGGTATAAGCGGTTCTACATTTTCCCTAGGCGCAACAAATGTTCGATTTTCGCTAAATAATATTGAAATTGAACACGAATTTTTAGTACTTAATAAATTTAATTCAGGTATACAGGGTGTACTAGGTTCAGATTTTTTTTCGAAATACGGAGCAAGCATAAATTACGAGACATCAATATTTTCTTTTTGGGTTAACGATAACAAGGTATCGGTACCTATGATGTCGAATTTCGATGATTATATTTCAATACCACCTAGAAGCGAAATAGTAAAATACTGCTTAGCCGATCGTACCAGTGACTGTGTTATTTCTTCTGAGGAGTTGTGTGAGGGTGTGTTCGTTGCAGGTGT
Source organism: Pissodes strobi (assembly GCA_016904865.1). Lineage (NCBI taxonomy): Eukaryota > Metazoa > Arthropoda > Insecta > Coleoptera > Curculionidae > Pissodes > Pissodes strobi. The sequence goes on along the minus strand of MU184416.1, from coordinate 62,482 downwards.
TATAGCGAGACCGGAGAATGGAAGAATTGCCGTGAGATTTCTGAATGTAAATGACCGCGAAATTAAGGTTAAAAATTTCACACCTAGATTAGAACCTATTGAGAATTATCAAATCTATAACTTTAACAAAAACGATAATTTATCTGTAGAACGCGTAGATAAAGTCTTAGATCTAATAGACACGTCGTCGCTAAACAACGAAGAAAAACTTTCAATCGAAAAACTATGCGCAAAATATGCAGACGTTTTTCACTTAGAGGGCGATTCTCTTACGGTTACTAATCTTTACCAACAGAGACTACAGCTCAAAGAAAACGCGGTTCCAGTTTATGTAAAACCTTATAGGCTTCCCCAGGCTCAAAAGTCAGAGATACATAGGCAGGTTCATAAAATGCTTGACGAGGGTATTATTGAAGAGGCTAAGTGCGAATGGTCTTCACCCCTTTTAATCGTACCTAAAAAAGCTACTAATGGCGAAAGGAAATGGAGAGTCGTTATTGACTACAGACTCGTAAACCGTCAATTAAAGGATGAAAAAATGCCTCTACCTTGCATCTCTGAAATATTAGACTCACTATCAGGAGCATTGTACTTTTCTCATCTCGATTTATCTCAAGGATACTACCAAGTCGAGTTACATAAAGATAGTAGGCCTTACACAGCATTTACTACTAATGAGGGTCAGTTTCAAATGAGAAGGTTACCTATGGGTTTAAAAATTAGTCCAAGTGCATTTTCTAGACTCATGACTGTTGCATTTTCTGGGTTAAATTATGAGTCTTGTTTTATTTATTTGGACGACCTAATAATATTCGGGAACTCATTACAACAACATAATAAAAATCTTGTTAAAGTTTTACAAAGACTTAGAGAAGTAAATTTGAAATTAAACCCTAATAAATGTGATTTTCTTAAAAAACAAATTTTATATTTAGGCCATGTGATTTCTTCAGATGGAATTTCTCCAGATCTAGAAAAATCCAGAGTGATAGCTAAATATCCAATACCTAGAAACGCTGATGAAGCTAAACGGTTCGTTGCATTTGCAAATTATTATCGAAAATTTATAAGTAATTTTGCACAAATAGCTCAACCTCTTAATGAATTATCGCGGAAAGGAATAAACTTTAATTGGACAGGCAAGTGTCAAACAGCATTTGATATTTTAAAAAAGGCACTTATAAATCCACCTGTATTACAATATCCAAATTTTTCAGAAAATAATACATTCATTCTTAAAACAGATGCTAGTGGTTATGCTATTGGTTCGGTTCTATGTAATGGTAATGACAAGCCAGTAGCGTACGCTTCTCGTGTTTTAAATAAGGCCGAAAGGAATTACTGTACCATCGAAAAAGAATTGCTAGCCGTTGTTTGGAGTGTAAAACATTTTAGACCGTATCTGTATGGCAGAAAATTTGAAATACTTACGGATCATCGTCCACTCGTATATTTATTTAGCATGACAAACCCATCAAGTAGATTAACTAAATTTAGATTAGTTTTAGAGGAATATGATTTTACGGTAAATTACATAAAAGGTACACATAATGTTACAGCTGACGCTTTGTCGCGTATAAAAATCGATGTGAACGAACTGAAAGAAATGAGTGAGGGAATGATTAATAGTGTGAATGTGATTACGCGAGCACAGGAAAAAAATCAACAAATCAAAGAACAGGAAGATTTAATAAATTCTACGGATGAAAGGCTTGATCACCCTGGAATTGTAGAAATATTAAAACGACCTGATAATAGTATAGAATTACGGCCGATAGGAAAAGATGCATTTATTAAATATAAAAATAAAATAAACCATGGTAAAAATATGAATTATGCAAATTTTATATACGACGAAAAACTGCAAGTAATTTATTTTTGTCGAGATTACCGATCGACGTTTGACCTAGGTACATCGTTGAGGAATCTTGGAAATGTGTGCACAAGGTATAAAATTGCAGAAATATGTATAATAAAAAATATACAGACTAGTCAATTTATTAAAGATATATCGCGATATAAAAACGAAATATTAGAAAACGGTATTAAAATATGCATTATTAAGGACATAAAACGTATTGAAGACAAAGAAACGAGACAATTGATACTAAACGATTTTCACAACCTTTATACAGGAGGACATGCGGGTACTAACCGTCTGTACAACAATATTAAGAAGTTTTATTTTTGGTCAGGTTTGAAGCGAGATGTAGATCAGTTTGTCAAAAAGTGCGATGAGTGTCAAAGATATAAATATAGTAAAGCTACCAAACAGCCAATGACAATAACATCTACAGCTACTTCAGCTTTCCAAAAAATTTTTCTTGATTTAGTTGGACCTATAAAGACTGACATTAAAAACAATTCATATATATTAACAATTCAGTGTGAACTCAGCAAATTTATAGAATGTTATCCATTACAAACGAAAGAAGCTTATGATGTAGCTAAGTCTTTTGTGGAGAATTTTGTACTACGGTATGGAATTCCACAAGAAATTGTCACAGATCAGGGAAAAGAATTTTTGGCAAACCTGTTTCAGGAATCATGTAAATTGCTAGGAATTAATACCTTAAATTCAACAGCTTATCACCATGAAACTCTAGGAGCTTTGGAAAACTCTCACAAACATTTAGGAGCTTATTTGCGTATTCAAGTGTCACAACATGCAGATAGTTGGAGTACGTGGGTACCATATTGGTGCTTTGCGTATAACAACACTGTGCATACCGAAACCAAATATACTCCTTATGAACTTGTGTTTGGAAAACAAAGCCAAATACCATCAAATATTGCCAATAACATAGATCCATTATATAACTTTGAGGATTATCCTAAAGAGCTTAAATATAGACTTCAAACTGCTTGTAATGATGCTAGAAATAATTTGATTACATCCAAACAAAACCGGAAAATAAATTTCGATAAAAAATGTATTAATGTAGAGTATAACGTGGGAGATAAAGTGTTGATTCTCAACGAAAATAGGAATAGTAAATTAGATGCTTTGTATATAGGACCTTACGAGGTATTAGAAAATAAAAATCCAAATGTAGTGTTAAAAATAAATAATAGAAATGTAGAAGTACATAAAAATAGGATTAAGCTTTATTATGATTAGGATTAAGCTTTATTATGATACTAACTATATTATAAGTATTATAATTATATCTATCTATATATCATAAAAAAATATATATTGCTGTCTCAATATATATATATTTTTTTTCGCCAGGGAGGTGTACTGGGCATATAAGGTCACAAGGGTATTGACTTCATATCCTGTAAACTATGTTTAATTTGTTAAGCAATACACAATATATTGCAATTGCCCAGCACAGCTTTTTGACGATTATTATTACATTAGGTAATCAGGTTATTGTTTAATTAATATAAGATTGCATACTGTGCATTTTGGCCAGCATATACGAATATTAAATTATAACCAATATAGTTTTATCGAAGCTTTCGTGATGTTCTTAATTCTCCTCAACCTATGAGAACCAAGCTGATTACAGGGTGATAATTAGTTAGTAGCTCTATGAATTATTATATTTGACAATATAGTAAAAAAAAAAATAAATTAAGGGATTTTCGTAAGTAATAAATTTTTATGCCTATATTTTGGGTTAGGAACAAGATATCGAGATGCGGTTTTCGCGAGCTTGTTTAGCCATTATTTAGCTACTTTTTCATGGGAAAAAAATCATATCAATGCATTTATTTTTTTTTGAGAAAATTAACCATTTCTGTCGGAATGTCGAAAGTAGCCCTCTAGCGGCGACATGTGACACTAACGAAACTTTAAATAATACAACATTTGAACTAACCCAAGTTTGTTAAAATCGGCTTAGCCGTTTCACAGATACAGGGTGTTATTAAAAAAAAACTTTGAATACCCCCCACCACTTTATTTTTAGAGATACAGCAAAAAGCATTAAACAAAAAAGTTTTACATTATCCTCAACTTCAAAAATGAGGAATTTTTTTATTAGTTTAATATAGCAGAATTCACAGAAACATATTTTCCAGGTTTTTTTCTTGATCGTTTTAGAAATTACATTTTTTGCCGCAAGTCGCTACGATGAATAGTTTCCCAGATACAGTACCTTGCATTCTTAGTTGGACACCCTGTACGTTAACTAGAGCCAGTCAAGCAATTTTTGATTACCACTAAAATAAGTCGATTAACAAGATTGCCTGCAGTGATTAAATCGCATACCTACAAGTACTTACTGATAGTTTCTACGTTCGTGACCTATGGCCAAGATAAATTGTACAATGGCTAATTAAACAAAATGCAGATGGATTAAAGCTTTAGTGAATTTTATAATGAGTTATTCTTAATATTCAGAACCTAATCGACCACAAGGTCTCATGCAAAAATTAATACAGGGTGCCTTTAGCATGGTGTAATTTTTCATAATAGGCACTGAATTATCTTGTACATAAGGCATCAAATCAAATAGTCACTCTTATCCTAGTACTCTAAGCATTATTATTATCTTAAAATTACACTTAGGTACTGTCTATAATTTTATCTCTAGTCCCGGAACCTGCTGAAGTAACCTTAGTTGCGTCTGGAGACCATCTGCTCTTTAGTTACCTGCCGAATTTCGCCCTTGCGTTGCTTACGTAAATTTTCACGCTGTTTTCTGGATTTTTGTCGCAATTACTTAGTTAATTCTAATAGCCTCTAAACTAGACAGTACTTCCGAGATGGTCGCAAGTAAGACCATATTATTGACTAGAATATTATTAATTTTAACTTTTTAACTTTTAAATAATGTTCGAGCATAGCGACCCGCTACAGCTGCTTTTTCTTATAAAATTTTGCATTTGGCCATAAGGACCTCCTGCAACTAGAGGAGAGAATAAGACTGATTTTTTTTTCGATAAAGTCCTGCTTTTATAGCCGGATTTTTACGCGTTTTGTTCCCCCAGAAATCCAGAATCTCCATACACCTGCATCGAGAAACACGTGATGTTACGCAACTTTGCCCTTATTTCGGCGAAAGCATGGTTCGGGTATTTTCCGGTATTTTTCCATGCGTAGCTTTGGCTTTTAGTGCACACGCGTGTTCAAAGTTCAAGAAATCCTTAATAGGTAATACTGTCTTTCTTTTATTTTAATTTGCTGGACGGGAGATTAGAACCGCCCTGACCAATGAGGTTCTTTTTAGAGCAAGGTTTTTCGGGGGAATCTGCATGAAATGGTTAACTAAGTGGGGAATAGTCCGCGCTTAAAACGCAGTCTAGTGAACTTTGAATTTCCTGCCGATTATTGGAATTATAGTCCAAGGGAAAGTGACTTTTCTAATATTTACTTTTTGAACGCTTAAAATTAAATAAAAAGTTTTACATTTCTTCAATTAAATCGGGTATCCTGGCCCTACTATCACATCTACACAACTGTTGTTATCTTCAAAAATAACAATTGGTGTAGTTATTTGAATATTAATATCACTTAGGAGTGATTTAAGATAAACTGCTTCGCGGACACTTTCAAAGAGGGCCATATACTCAGCTTCAGAAGATGAAACTGTTACGGAGTTTTGGCGTTTGCTATTCAAGCAAAGCGTAGAATTTTCAAATAACTTGAAGATATACTCCGACGATCTGGTTCATTATTACCCCAATCAGAATCCACAAAACCCATTAATAAATTACTAAAATTTTTATTTCGTTTATAAACTAACTTAAATTTAAGTGAACCCTTGATGTATCGTAGAACACGTTTTAAGCATTGCCGTAACTCTTTATTATTTTTATTCTGGTATCTACTTAATAGATGTGCATAAATCTGATCTTGTACACAACATTGCATACATCAAACATCCTATTAAATTTCTACCTGGTGCATCAATAGTTTCACTCGAGTTTAAATCAGTGTAATTAACTTTATTAGGTAATGGAGTATTTACAGCTTTGCAATCTGCCATATTAAATTTATTTAAAACTGTTTTTAAATATAGACTTAGATCTAATGTAATTTGATCTTTTCGTCTATCAGAAAAAGTTTTACTTCTTGCAAATCTTCCATTTTAAAATGAGTCATTAAATAATTTTTAAAACTTATCATGGTTTCTTTGTCAGCTGAAGCAATTAAAAGATCGTCAACATATAAAACTACATAAATGTTTTGATTAACGTTTCCTTTATCTAATAAATATAAACATCGGTCTACTAAAGAGTTCTTAAAATTATGTTGTTTCAACACCTCGTCAGCACGCTCAAACCAACATCGAGCTGACTATTTTAAACCATATATTGATTTGTTTAGTTTACAGACTTGACCTTTTTCGCTTTAACGCCATCCGGCACACGCATATAAATTTCTTTTTTTAAAATGCCATTTAAATAGGCTGTTTTTACATCCATGTGATGTAACAATAAGTTATACTGAGTGGCTAATATAATGAGAAATCTAAATGTAGTAATACGAGCCACTGGGGCGAAAGTTTCATCGTAATCTAATAAATATTGTTGGCTGAAACCCCGAGCTACAAGACGCGCTTTATATTTGGATGGGTTTCCATATGCATCGTTTTTAATGGTAAAAATCCACTTACAGTCGATGATATTTTTGTTGGGAGGTCGATCAACTAATGACCAAGTTTTGTTAATTAAGAGGAAATTTATTTCACTATTTATGGCCTGCTCGCTCCCACTTAATTTTATCGTCCCTATTTTTTATTTCATTATGGAATTTGGCAAATAAGTGATAACGCACACACAATTACAAGATCAATCGACTTACCTGTAAGGAAGATAGATCGGAATTATCCGAGCATCTCCGCCATCCCTCATTACACTTTGTAGTATACAACTTTTTCCCAATCGGTACAATTTTTAAAGAAGTTATCTAAAAACATGGTGATTCAGCCGACCCTGGCTAGCTCATCGCCTTGATGCGTCATTACAATTTTGGTTCGTGAGATTTTTGATTACATTGCATTTGGGGTGATTGGGAGAAGGTGAGGACTGGGTGGGTTTGTAATGAGGGATGGCGGAGATGCTCGGATAATTCCGATCGATCTTCCGTACAGGTAAGTCGATTGATCTTGTAATTATCCTTCGCATCTCCGCCATCCCTCATTACACTTTGTAGATGTTTAAAGTATTTGCAATGTAATCTACATTAACTGAAAATTGTGAGTTTTCTGTAGTCCTAGATTTCTAAGGCCCTTTTTATAAACTAAAATTCAAATTTATAACCATTAGATTTAATAACACACATTATGAAGGTACATATATCATGTTTAACGCTTAACTGATATTAACCTTTAACTTATTTTTAATACTATACCAATATTCTTATGTAATATGATAACAAGTTGGTAAGTAAGTTATCAATGTAGCTTAATATTTATATGATTCCTTAGAATTTATGGTTCAATAAACAAGATGCCAATCCAGTGGGATTACCCACGCCAAGTTTTTTATAGAATTTCGAGAATACTTTTGATTTTTCTGTCGAGCCAGCTGTCTTCTGAATGGTTTGTAATGTAACTCCCATTCTTTGAGCTGCTGAAGTTGCCCCGCGTCGCGTGCTATGTGCCACAAAGATTTCCGTGTTTATACTGCTGGCTTTTAGTATTAACTTGACCCACCTGCTAATGGTTTGACTGCTGTCTGGGTGATAGGGCTTTTTGTGAGTGAGTATTACATTTTCTTTGGTTTTGCTACTTGTGGTATCGATTGCATCTGCAAATGCAACGATCTATTAGCATATTTACAGTATCTGTGAATGCCGTAATTTCTGTTTTTGAACAAAAAAATAGGTATGTTCACTAGCTGCAACTGCAATTGCAGACAGTGGAGGGTACGATCGATTGTATCTGCTAATACAACGAACTATTCACCTTTTATTGACTGGTAGCACCCTTTTTCCTTTTGTGCGTTCTATGTAAGTCTCTAATAGTTTGGCTATACATAGTTCAAGTTGATTAATAAAATAAGGTAATATCAAACTAGGTTGAAGCCTGTTTAAGCATGGGCGTAGACAGGGAGGGGCCAGGGGGGGCCGTGGCCCCCCCTGGGAATTTAACCGACTCATGACTTTTGTGTAAAAATTGGGCGTGGCCCCCCAAAATTTGCCACTACTGCGGCCTTGTCTACGGCTCGCCCCCCCTGAGAAAAAATCCTGTCTACGCCCATGTGTTTAAGCCACTTGCTTTTATTTTATCCGGGAATCTGATTTCAATTATGTATTCATATTTAAAAATGTTGTCTATTTTTACTTCCGGGTTGTCCGTGATTTGTGTGCCGTTATTAGTGTTACTAGCTTTAAAGTTAGATTTGTAGATTTAAGAATTCGTGAGGGTACATGCTCTTTAAGCGCTGTAGAACTGGGTAGGAATCCCAAGTAATTGAGTATTTTGATTTTGGGGGTCTTATGTTAAATGTTCCATTGAGAAACCTTTTTATAACCGCTTCGTCTTTTGTTTGAGTAGGATGACTCCGAAGACAATTGAATGTTTAGGAGCTCAAGAATAAGTTTACGGTTTTATTATATATTTGTTGGCGCTTAGAAAAACAGAAATTCCCCTATTTATTGTAAGCATTTCCGTATTGTTTGAGGGCGCTATCTGTCAATGAAGAAATAATCACTTTTATCGCTTCATTAGGTACGCTTTGTTATAGAAAAGCTCTCCTGACAATGAGAAAGTTTCATCAATTTTATTTTTTTAATTTTATTTTATTATTGCTGATTTCGATAGCCCATGAAAAATAAGTGAACACGTGTTTTTTCTTTTTTCCCTAAGCCGAAAAATGAGGCAGATACAACGCCTTGAGATGTGCTTATGACGTCATAATACACATGAATTGTTACGTCACACCATGCAATGCATAGTATATCTATTACCTATATATACAAAACTAAAAACTGGTATAGCTCTTGTAATATTCATCTTTAGTGGAAATAAAAAAATACGTATCGATATTTTTTTCACTGTTCTATAGTTTGCAATAAAAAATAATCAGTTTAATTTCTCAGGAAACTTCCTAATTTCCCTACAGCCAGAGAAATTTCCTTCCACAATGGTTGTTTCTCTCCGCAAGGAGATGTGAGTAAGTATTTTTCAGGGTAAAGATAATAGACTGTTCTGCCAGTAAGTCCCTTTTCTCTTGTATAAACCCCAAAAGTGAGCATGGTTGCGGGGGAATAACTACGCTTTTTTTCGGAATTTATATAAAACCTAAATCTTGTAATGTTTGGGTAATTTTATTTATACTTTTAAGCAATTCTCTTTTGAATTACCAATAACTAGCCAATTGTCTAAGTAGAGTACAGTTTTTATACCCTTTAATTTTACATATCTTACAACTGGTTTCAGTTTTGTGAAAAGATATGGAGCTGTACATAAACCAAATGAAACACAATTAAATTGGTATAGTACGTTGCAAAAAACGAATCTTAACAACTTTTTTGACTACTGTGCCTAGGGATAAGGAAATATGCATCTTTAAGAGATCAGTTTTCTCCAAGAATGCGTATTTTGAAATTAAATTTTTTGCCGTCCTATGTAGTCTTCTACTTTGCTAACCGGAGTGGTGTCCTATTGAAAGGGATTTTATAATCCTGTACCCACTTTATTATTGAACTGTTTACCTTTAATTTCTGCTAATTTTGAACGTATAATTCTAGTTCAGACGGTTGGCTAATTAAATTATTGAAAGGGAGGGCTAAGGCTCTAATCCCACGGACTATAGTTGTTTCTGTAATTGATACAGTAGTTGTCTTGGCAGGATTTAGTACTCTCTTCGAGATTTAATTTTGATGGTCTGAGGACATTGCAGTTGGCAGCTGGTGGATACTTCTATCATACTGTTTGTTTTTTTTTATCTCTTAGCCCTTTTAATAAGTAATTGTTTCATCTAAACTATCTGAGTATGTAGTTCTGGCCTCGCAGGTGTGATTTCGTCGTTTTTTTTTCTACACCTACACAGCTAGGTGATCGTTACTTTGTTCAGGACCATCTGGTGCTTCTGATGTTGGTAAGTTCGGATAAGTTATTTCCTCAGCTAGCGTGAGAGGATCTTCTAATGCATTTGCAAATGCAAAAGAGTTTCCTTGGTTTTGCTACTTATGATATCGATTGCATCTGCAAATGCAACGATCTATTAGCCTATTTACAGCATCTGCAAATGCTGCAATTTCTGTTTTTGAACAGAAAAATAGGTTCATGAATATGTTCACTATCTGCAACTGCAATTGCAGACAGTGGGTACGATCGATTGTATCTGCTAATACAACGAACTATTCACCTTTTTGCTTGCTGCTTAACCCTGGTTATGCTTTCGACTGCATCTGCAAATGCAACGATTTTTTAGCATATTTACAGTATCTGCAAATACTGTAATTTCTGTTTTGAATAGAAACCAAGAGTGTAATAATTCGCTACCTCCAATGCAATGATTTTATGTAAGAGGGTTGCAATAGTATGGTGGTTATTTGTTTTTGTATCTGCAAATACATAGCACTATACCGTTTTATTTTTGTCAGTACATATATCCTTTACATCTGTAAATTTAGGGATATAGTGTGCCTCTAACTACTTTTACATACTATACCTACTGTGGTGGAGGCTGTTGGGGGCCCTTCACATCTGCAAATGTGAAGGCCAATTTTAGTTAAAGTTATTCGCATCTGCAAATGCGAATTTGTAAATAGGTATTATTATTATTTATGAACATCTCCTGCAAGCAATGTTTACTCCAATTTTTTCCCTCAGCTCATGTCAACACGAATTGTTTAAAAATAATGCGTTCCGGTATTACATTGCTTCGACAAAGCCGAACGATAACATTCCGCCTTTTTCCCTTAATTTTGGGTTAGTTTTGGTTAGCACTTTTAGTTCTTGTTGATTGAGCCTCCGTTGCGAGCAAAGCCAACGGAGGGCCGTGCAAAGCTATAATAATATCCAACTTGGGATTTAGTCGCTCGTAAATTATGCGTCAGCTTGCCTTTGTAGCTAGTTTTTAGGGGTTAATTTCGTGAGAAAAGGGCACTCTTCGACTTACTCAAAATTTTAATTTTTTTTTTTGAAAAGTATTTGTTAATACAGTAATAGCAATAATTACAATATACATAGTCCTTATTCCTCTAGACAGTGTTTTTGAACACTGGTATTGAGGATAATTGCATTTTAGTAATAATAACAGTATGATTTCCTATAAACTCTCTAGTATTGTGGCTATGATCCTTTGAAAGTATTATGATAATATTTTAATTTTGAGTTTTATTTATTATCCTGTAAATAAGTTTATTCTGTTCAAATTTTAATACCTTATGTAATTGCCATACTCTTAAATTTTCATATAGATCTGCAGTATGAGTCAGTGGATCATAATTAAATATAACTTTGTTTTTTGTTTTGCAATATTTGCATCGAATCGAATTGTAGTTTATAGTCCCACATGTGCCCCATACGGGGATCAAATATACGATACGAAGGTATTATAACCATTTGTTTCTATTTCTATTTCTCGTATATAAATAACAGTTTGTTAGTATAATTCAAATCGCAGTGAGCACATTTAATTTTTGTTTACTGATTCATTCGCATTTTTGACTGTAACCCGTTCGCACTCTATTTTATTCTAATAAGTATAATTAGTTTTAGAAGTTTGAAAGTATTTTCCATTTCAATTTTATTAAGTAAAAAAATAAGGGTTACAAGTGTCATATTTTTTCATAATACTACAGTTTAGTATTATACACATTTAGTTTGCTTTTATACGAGAGAATCTGTTTTTATATATTTAAGATAACCAGGTATTTATATATATTTGAAATTTTGGCATATAATCTTATATGGACTCACCCCCTGATTCCGCCTCCTTTGCGAGCACGACGTATCACTAACACTTCACTATACTAGAAATACGATTTCTAGGCATTTTTCTTCTTAAAACCAAAAGAATGAACCGATTTACGGATTCTTGCTTGTCACCGACCGGTACAAAATTGTAATGACGCATCAAGGCGATGAGCGATTGGGAAAAAGTTGTATACTACAAAGTGTAATGAGGGATGGCGGAGATGCGAAGGATAATGTAATGATTTGAATACTGTTCTTCGTTATATGAAACAGAATGAAGATTTTTTATTCTCTCACTTCTCCTCAAATCAGTATTTTGTGTGTTATTTGGCGAAAATATGTTATTATGGTGCTCGCTACCTGTTTTGGTGACAGAACCATTTTCGTGAAAAATAACTGACATACCAGCTTGCTGAATTTTCTTTAAAGATAGTAAGTTGTAAGGGATGTCAGCAGCATACAAAACGTCCTCTAGTACCCCAGTTACTCCTTGGTTAGTAGAAACGCTGATGTTTCCTTTCAATGCTGCTGTAATTGACACACCAACCTTTGCCACTGAAATTTGAATTGGACGGTCCAATTGTTTATATGTTGTGAACACATTTGTTTGATTCACCATATGGTCCGTAGCACCAGAATCTAATATAAATGTTAAATATTGTCCTGCAAAGTGGATTGTTGTAGAGCTGCAATTCCCACCATAAAGGCAAAACCATCGGCACTTCTTGGATCTGTACGAATTGTTTGTAAAGTACGTTCACGAGGTTCTTCTTCTTTTCGTTGATTTCTCTTGTAAAAATAACAGTCTTTCATAGTATGGTTATTGCGGCCACAATGTTTACACTTTATTTTGAATGCTGATGGATTATAGCCTGTTGGTTTTGCTCATCCTGATCTGTAGTAATTTTTTGTAATTTGTTTGTGAAATTTAGGTCTGTGATATTTGCCTTTGTGTTGAAAATTGAATCCTTTTACTTGACTTCTTTCTGTCTGGAGAACTTTGGTACTGGTGTCACTATTCCCATTTTGTAACTTTGTTTCATAGTCGAGCAATTTCATTTTCACAAATGCAACACTTAAATTGTCATCTGTTAAGGTATGAATTGCAGTTACTTTACCATCATAGGATGATGACAAAGTGAGTAGCAAGTGGGCTATCTTAGACATTTCCGTTAAATTGCCACAAACAGCCAAAAGTTCAATCATTAATTCGTCAAATATCAAAAAATGTTTTGATAACGGCATATCATTTTTAAATTTTAAACTTAACAATTTCTTTTGAAATGCCAATTGCGTTGTCAAGATTTTCCTTTCATAGATGGAATCTAATTTCTCAATAATTTGACGGGCTTTTGCATCTTCTGTTACAATACCTATTATTGTATCACTAAGGCATTCAATGATAATACTTTTTGTTAATCTTTTAAGTTTTTCCCATTTTCTATCGGGCTCCAATGGGACTTCCTCGTCAATCACTTTTACGGCAAGTATTGCTCTTAACCGAAATTTCCAAATACTGTAACGTTCACCATCAAATTGTTTTATATTACGGCGGCACTTAGTGGAATCCATTTTCACCAAAATTTATTTATTTTAATTACACAATTTAATCGTACAGACACTAAGCTCACTACCCGACACGTACACCGTATTCGCGTTCTTCTGGGTCCATAACCTATTAGATTTTTTTTACAGGAAATGGGTATTTTTAAATAAAACACGGTGTTAAATAAATACAAGCCGGAGCGCGATTTATTTTCAAACAGATCAGGACACTGCCGGTCAAAAGACTAACTAAACGAAATCTTAAGCTATATAATATA
>MU184416.1:30440-43831 GCA_016904865.1 Pissodes strobi | reverse complement strand
ACTTATACACTAACAAAATACACTAATAACGAACTATTATAATAATAGTTCGTTATTAGTGTATTTTGTTAGTGTATAAGTTGGTGTAGACGTTAGGAATATGATTTAAAGACAAAAGACCTTAAAAGACAATGGCGTCAACGGCCAAGGTCAAAGAAAATACTCAACGGTGTTTGATTTGGTGTTGCCAAAATAAGGGTAGAGTACCAGAGATTTCTTATTTTAAGTAAGTATCATTTTCTTTTAAGGATAACTGCAGCATTACATACAAAATATGGAAATAATATCATAAAAAGGGTTTATTTACTGTCACGATGCATAAATAGCAGTGAGTTTATTCAGTTTTATCGTTTTGTATTAAAAGAGTCTTCTGATAGGTAGGATGGATTTTAATTTACTTTGTTGAGGAGCTTTCGATGCTCTAAACAGTTTTTTTTTAGATCCTTAAATGTTCTCCATACTTGTTTCTGCTATTTTAAAAGATTTTTAAAAATTGTTTTACATACTACATATATATGGGTTCAATAATATAGAAATGATCTATTTTTTTTCCAATATTTACCCCCTCTTTTAAAAATTTGGGACAGAAAAGTGTAGTGAGTGACGTAAAGTATAATTTGTATGTCTTTTCTATCTGTAAAGGTAAAGAAACAATAAAAGAAGGGAGTAAAAATTGGAAAAAAATGTTAAAGCTTCCCCCACGGATTATTTCTATGTTGAACCTATAGAACAGTCTGTAAAATATTTAAAAAAAAAATCTATTAAAATAGCAGAAACAGGTATACGGAACAATGAGGAAGTTTCATCAATTCAAACTAAGTGAAAACTAAGTGGACACGTGTTTTTTCTTTTTTTCATAAGGCGAAAAATGAGGCAGATACATGCTACCTACATATTTTGTATTATTGGCTTTTTCCAAATAGACTACTACTACTACCTAATGTAAGTTAATGTAAATAAAACGTTTATGTCATGATGTTTTGTTTTAATAAACCTTTCTTTGCCCCAAAGTTCTTTTAGCTATTCAATGCAACAAAAATTCATATTTTAAACAACTAAAAAAAGGTGTATTTCTTGTCTACAGATTGTGGTATGTCATGTGTGAATGCAAAATACTTTAACATTACAAATCTCTTTTAAAAGTAGTACTTATTCAAGACTAACTTAAAGAGAAAGTAAAATTTAAGGCAAACGCATATAAAAAGGGTTTTATTAGGAGGTGCTTCCATTTTTTAATATTTTTGAATCAAAGGGATGATTTAAAAAATATATATATTTGAAAATTTACAAGTTACAGTGCTGCGCCTGTGTTACACCAGATTTTACAGTATAAATCATTCAATTTTCTTGGTCATAAAATCATTTTGGGCAAACTAGTTAATAATTTTAACAAAAAAAATGCATGCCACACGTAAAGAATGTAAAAATTGGGTAGGTACCAAAATATTTGGTAGTATTCTTTTTGCATACCTATCAATGGTTTATTCCTTAAACATAATTATATACTTACTGTCATATTTTTACATTTTTTAATTGGTTTTTGTGTCGCCCAGGGACGAGGAAAGAAATAGTTTTTATTTTTTTTTGTCTCCAAAACAAAGCAAGATTCGGAAAAAATAGCAAAAGTTGTATGTTTTATCGGTTGGTCTATTCTATTTCTTTTAAAAACCAATGGCTTGCAATTTTTCTGTTAAATATATCATCTATCAACTTGCTTTTAAATTTTTGGTAATATATGCAACGGCAAAAATATGTTTCCAAATTCTTAAAATCCGGACCTGTCGCTTATTCGCGGCCATGCGGTGATGAAGCACGTGGAATCGATCGATAACCTGCTAATTGAAACTGCGCAGTCTCAGAATTACCTTCTTTTGTTTACTTCTGAAGGCGTATGAATCAGTATGATTTGAATCGCTTTGTGCTTATCCAAATATGGAGATCGGTGCACATGAGTCGCTGAAATAGCAACGAACAACATACTACGCAAGCGCGAAGCTTCCAGCATGATATTGAAGGAGTGTACGCAAACATTAGTAGAAGATCGACGAGTGTCTCGCGACAGCCTTGATTTTGGCTGCCATCAAGGTCGAATGTTATAAACCCACAAAGAAGGGAGGTTCTTTGTGAATGTATTCGCGGAAACACATGCAAGCTGCTGTATATTTCGTAAAAAGTGCATCCAAAGTATGGGCACGTATTACATTAAGTAATTTTTCGCCTGGCCCCCCGCTCGCTACGGGGGCTCAAGAAAAGGAAACTAACCAAGGGCTAACCCAAACGTAACCCAAGACATACCCAAAATCAAGGAAAAAAACTGTTCTAACCAAAACTAACCCAAGACATACCCAAAATCAAGAAAAAACTGTTTAGAAACTTAGCCGTAAAAAAATAAAAAAAAGCAACGGGGTTTGAACCCGGGCCGTCGTCGATAGTAGCCGAATGGAGACCTAACCATCTAAACCTCTCGACCACGAGGCCTCTTGCTTCAAATTGATTGCATCACGATGACATCGAATGTAATCGCTCTAGTCAACGCCACCTAGACTAGATGGCGTTGGAGAGACTTTTACCTCGATGGCAGCCAAAATCAAGGCTGTCGCGAGACACTCATGAAAATCGGAGATAGTGCTAGCCGCCGGGCGGCAACTCATGAGCTTGACCAATAACGCAATGACTTAGTTTGTTTGCTACTTAGAGTGTTTGTTTACTATTTTAGAATGTCTAATATTTCACTTCACGCGTGGCCTTCCGCGTGCTACGGGGGTGCAGCAACAAAAAATAACCCAAGGCATGCCTAAAATGAAGACAAAAAATATTTTTACAAACATAACTTTAAAATAATAAAAGAAAACATCGATGAGAATCGAACCTTGGCCGCCGTATGCATCTAACCACTGAACCACCAGACCAGAGCACTTGACGGCAATTCATTCCACCGTAAAAACATCGGTAAACTGACGGTCACGCGTGATTAGTCAGGCTGATTAGTTGCCGTTCGGCGGCTATGCGTAAATGATAATTAGACGATGAAAAAAAAGAACAGACATGCACGCTTCTATACATTTGTCTAAAGATGCCATTACACGGCGCGTGGACCAACGCGCCTGGAGTGTGGCGTGCGGAGTGACGCGTCGATATGCATTTTGGTGACCGACATCACACGACCTGCAGATTGGCAAGTTTCTTAGTTGAACTTGGATGGTTGTGACTGTTATGAGTGAAAATGGGAAAATCCTGGGGATGCCTGAGAGTGAAATTGGGGAGATGGCGAAAGCCCTAGGGATGGAGATTGGATTGAGAGGAAATAAATCCCGAGGGTTGCTGAGGTTGAGAATGGGGAAAAGGCGGATATCTCGGGCATGGATGAGAGTGAAAATGGGAGAAGGCGCAAATTCTAGGGAGGTTGAGAATTAGAGTGGGGCGAATGCTGAAATCCTGGAGATAATTGAGAATAAGAATGGGGAGAAGGCGGAAATCCTGGAGATAGTTGAGATTGATGAGAGTTACAAAATATTGGTTCTTGCTCGTCTAGGTTTAAGCGTTAAGCCTAGTTCTCAGAGCTTTGATTGTCGCCAGCCACACTCTCACTGGCCAATAGGACACACGTAACTTCAGAACCCCTAACCCCCTCCACAGTGTCGCCAGTTTGCTGTCGCTCTTTGGTTTGAATCAACTTCACTTAATGACAGATGGTTGACATCATCGTTACGTGTCGGCTGTCGCTCCACATTGAAAAGGCAAGGAGTGGGGATTGTCGCTGGCAACAGTCGAAGCTCTGAGAACTAGGCTTTAGGACCACGACATGTTGTCAATTGAAGAGCAAAATATCTACTGAACTAAAATTTTACGGGCGAAGACATCGCGCCATGTGGTTGTATACGTATGCCAGTTTACATTGCGCGCGGTCATTTCGCTTTGAAGTGTGCAAAGTTTAACGCCAACCACCAAATTAACGGGACCCGGCATGAGCGTCTCGCGACAGTCCTGATTTTGGCTGCCATCAAGGTAAAAGCGTCTCCAACGCCATCTAGTGTAGGTGGCGTTGACTCGAGCGATTGCATTCGCATTTTAAGATCCTCTGCACTAATAGAGCACTATGTAAAAATTGACCTCTCCTATTGGTCGATCCATCTCGTATTACAATATGTCTTCGTGATGCAATCGATTTGGGACAAGAGTTCTCGTGGTCGAGAGGTTTAGAAAGTTGGGTCTCACCTGGACGGCCCGCGTTCAAATCCCGTTCAAATCTTGATTTTGGGTATGTCTTGGGTTAGTTTGGCTTAGCACCTGGTTAGTTCCCGTTTCTTGCGCCCCCCTAGCGAGCGGAGGGCCATGCGGATCGACCAATAGGAGAGGCCGATTTTTATATAGTGCTCTATTTGTGTAAAGGATTTTATAATGCATTGCATTCGATGTCTTCACGATGCAATCGATTTGCACTATTTGCAGCAAGAGTCCTCGTAGTCGAGAGGTTTAGATGGTTAGGTCTCAATTCGGCGACTATCGGCGGCGACTCGGGTTCAAATCCCGTTGGTTTTTTAAATTTTTTTTACGGTTAAGTTTCTAAACAGTTTTTTTTCTTGATTTTGGGTATGTCTTGGGTTAGTTTTGGTTAGCACACACTCTTTTCTTGATTTTGGTTATGTCTTGAGTTACGCCTGGGTTAACCTCTGGTTAGTTTCCTTTTCTTGAGCCCCCGTAGCGAGCGGAGGGCCATGCGAAAAGTGAAATATTACTTATTGTAACACGTGCCGGTCCTTTGGATGCACTTTTTTCGAAATATTTTGCTTTATCTAACTAAAAACCAGGATATATTTAACCACATTGTAGGTTTGTAGCATTCGACCTTGATGGCAGCCAAAGTCAAGACTGTCGCGTGACACTCGTGAGACGGCATTTAAACACAATGCATCGCGCCTCGGTCAATGGAACCATTTTCGCAGCTTTGATTGGTCTAGACCGAGCGCAGGTACGTTTTGCCTCATTTGACTGAAACGCGGTGCAATATGCCATGTCCTCTTCAACGTGGGATCCAATCGGCAAAAATACCCATGTGTTCGCGGTACACTGGGTCGCTTCCAACTATCTGATAGGTCAGTGATTAGATAGTGTGTTTGTGATGCGAAGGTTGCTGGTTCGATCCCCGTCAGCACCAAGTTATGTTTTAAATTCTTTTTTAGGTTATGTATGTAAAAAAAAATTCTTGATTTTGGGTATGTCTTGGGTTAGTGTTGGTTAGCACTTGGTTAGTTCCCGTTTGTTGAGCCCCCGTAGCGAGCGAAGCGAGTAATAGCCGACATTCGGCCATCCTGGTAAAAAATACGATAAAACTATTGACATAATTGAGCAATATGAAATAAAAAGCTAAACAAAAGCACAGCACGTACCATGTATTAGCGCGTGGCAAACTGACACAATATGCACCTCGTTTTAGTCGTGCCATGGCATATTGCACTGCGTTTCAGTTAAGTGTGGCAAAAGGTACCTGCGCTCGGTCTAGACCAATCAAAGCAGCGAAAATGATTTTATTGACCGAGGGGCGGTGCATTGTGCTTAAATGCACCCGGGAAGCATTTAAGCACAATATGCACCGCGTCTCGCGAATGGAATTATTTTCGTCGATTTGATTGGCCTAGACCGAGCGCAGGTACGTTTTGCCACACTTGACTGTTCTATTCAACGTGGGATCGAATCGGCAAATTATCCATGTGTTCGCGGTACACTGCATCGCTTCCGACCGTCTGATAGGTTAGTGGTTAGTTTGGTTTAGATTGGACAGTGTGTTTGTGATGCGAAGGTTGATGGTTCGATCGCCGTCAGTGCCAAGCTATGTTTTTAATTATTTTTTAGGTTATGTTTGCAAAAAAAATCATTGATTTTGGATATGTCCTAGGTTAGTTTTGGTTAGCACTTGGTTAGCTCCTGATTGTTGGGCCGCCGTAGTGAGCAAAGCGATAGGAGGGCCATGGAAAATAACTTAATTATTGTCGATATTTGGCCATCCTGGCAAGGATACGATAAAACTATTGACATAATTGAGCAATATGAAATAAAAAGCTAAACAAAAGCATAGCATGTACCATGTACTAACGTGTGGCAAAGTGACACAACAGGCTTGATATCCCATGCTGAAGAAGACATGGCATATTGCACCGCGTTTCAGTCAAGTGTGGCAAAACGTACCTGCGCTCGGTCTAGACCAATCAAAGCAGCGAAAATGATTGTATTGACCGAGGCGCGGTGCATCGTGCTTAAATGCGACCCGGCACGCCGCGCCACGTGAAGCTCCTCGAGTCGACCCAATTCACAGGTCACAGGCGTGTGGCGCGACTGTTTAGACTCCAGGCGTGACACTCCCCACGCCGTGTAATGGCGCTTACAAGTTTACTTCATTTTTGGCTTGTCATTTTTGATCAATTTAATATGTATTAGCACATATCACCTTTGGATGTTATTTTTTCACGTGTGATTTAATTATCGCTTAAATGCTTAGTCCTGATAGTCCAATTTCTCCCGGTTTTGAAGCCCAAATACCAATCTCCAGTTTGCACTTTCATTCTTTAGTGTTTTATTAGCTTCCTCAGCACATGCGCAACTTGCCAAAACTCTTTTTGATGTTTATCTTATAAAATATAAAATATTTCTTAATTCTGGAAATATCGATAAACGATATTTTGAGGTATGGATACTTATGTCTTAATACTTGCAATATCTGAATATCGATATTTTCATAATTTACTTAGAAATGTGGGGCGCAACCAAATAAAATTAACCCAAAGCATGCCCAAAACCAAGAAAAAAAAAGCTTTACAAACATGATCTTAAAGAAAAGCATGTCATGCCACTGGAATCGAACCCGGGCCGCCGGCGCCGTATCAGAAACACAGGCTGTAGGACTCGTTAGGATTTTAAGCATAAAATATATGCGCGTGGCACAATGAATTAGGAATGGAAATTTGTCGATATTCGTGCGATAGAAACAATGGTGTATTTGTAGAATACAATAGATGCATGTTGTCATCTTCTCTTCCTACGTAAGGGCTATTCCAAAGATTCGAAAATCCTCGTCCTGATGGTAAGTTTAATTTAGTATTATTTTCAAGAAAATTTGCAATTAAAAAGGAAATTAAATGATCTGTTGCTGCCAATTTCTATATGTATATATTACCTATAAGTGCTTATAATTTATCAAGCATTTTGATATGCGATGAGCCAGGCAATAAGTTTCGTCCAGAAGCCTAAGACATATGTCTACTATATACAATGAAGTATATAATTATTTCACTTTTCTTGATGAGGATGAGATCAGAAACATTGCCATCGAATAAACACTCTTAAGGCTCTAAAATATAAAAAAGCGTTATTTTACAACCGAATCAAGTGAAAGTGGTCTTAGTAGGGGAGAGTCGGATATTGGCGCGCGGTTGATAATACCGCGCCTACCATTATCTCGCAGTAGCATAAACCTAACTACTCCGAATAGACGCTCAGTTAAATGGTATGAAAACGTATTGTATTTGGACTCTCGCTTGCCCAAGCGAGCGTCCAAAGCTCGATTTCGGTTTGCTTACTTTTGCTACTCGGTATGAGATGGCGCGCAATTCGATGGTAAAATCATGCATCATTGCCGGTTGTCTTAAAACAAATGTGAGTTTGGGGAATATTTATGATTTAATGCGTTTCATTATAAACCTAACTATGGTTGGGTTTATGGTTTTATAACGAAAACGTTTGAATTAGAAAATAAAATATATCTCTTTTACGTATGTAATAATTATTATGAACATATGAAACATTAATTATTTAAATACCAAACCGATTTTTAAAAGACGTATAGTAATACGTCTGAAGTAGGTAGGTACCCATTAAATTAATTTAGGCGAAATAAAATGGGATTATTTAGTAAATTATTATGAAAAATGCAACGATAGAAAATATCAAATACATCTTTACAATTTATGTATGAAGTAGGATATACATCAATATGTAATAGTTGGTTGACACGAAATTGAATTGTAAATATGTAGGTAAGTATAATAATTCAATTAAAAAAATCACTAAACAGACGCAAATGTATGACTTTTGCCTTATCGTCGTCAACATCTCTATCAGATCTTCATTTATTCTTTCGTTGAATCCTAACTAAAGAAAAATTTTAATAATACCGCATTTCAAGGGAAAAATTAAATATTTTTACCTGAATTATGGAAATATAAATTATTCCCTGCATGTCTCTAAAAAATCATACGGTTTTTTTAAAAATTGGATTTTTAAGGTGGACTAACAAATAAGCAATTTTTTAAATTCCGCATTTCAAAAAGAATTTTTTTTTTTTACTTATTGAGGCATTACAGATTACTCGTTAAATTCTCAGAATATATAACACAAAGTGTAGGTATGAGTCCTGAGGTAAGCGAAAACCCTGATGTAAAAAAAAAACAAAATTGCTCTAAAAACAGAAAATAAACATTAAATTAAATCACACCCATCAATTTATTACATTTTACAATTAATATAATAAAAGAGCTTGTCCTGGGATTTAGCCGAGTTAATTTATTTTATGAAATACATAAAAAAATTCCAGGTCTGGTATTATTTAATTTAGTTCCATTTTTTTTTTTGTTTTTAAATCATAGAAATAAAAACCTGTTTTTAAACAATTTTTTACTAAACTACTGGACATAATAATACCAGCGAATATTAACTACGACAAGAAGGACCACTCAATGGCAAGAGAGCGCTATAAAGGAATCGTCGTTTATTTTCTTCGTTGCCTGGTAACGATCGGCGAACTTCGCCGCACACAGGTTGAATTTAAATAAAAGCTGGCCATAAACGATATTTTCGTTTGCGGTATATTTAATCAAATTTATGACGAAATTATTTATAGCACTCTAATACTCTATTTGGCTTTGGAAAAACACAATTGATATCTTCTGAATTGTTTGCAGCGCCCTGTCAAACTTACGTTATGGTTTTTTTTTATTATTATCACCAAATAAATATTTTGAAAAAGTTTGTATTCAACTGGCTGTTTCAAAAATCTGTTAACGTTTTTAATTAGTTATTATTGATAACAATACTCAAGGTATGTAATAACTAATATTTAAAAGATTTTGATTTTGTGTTAATGATTTTACCATATTTCCGAATACTGATATACTGACAAAAGACATCAAGAAGAAAATGTTGCTCGAATTTGCCCCATCTTTTAATATTTAATTAAATTTTGGCGTTTTGGGTGATTTTAAAATTGGTTAAAGGTTTCGCACAATATTTTTACTGTATATTTCATTCCTATTTTGTAATACAACACAACTAAAAAATAGCGATATTATCTTATATCGAATATTGACTCGACTATAGAATTTAGGCGTGAAAATTAATCTGACAAAAGGATGAGCTGGTCTATGGCCGCCGCGTCAAAGGTCGCCTGCCAACATGATTGTTTTATTTGTATCATGGCCTGCCGATATTCTGCTAGTGTTCGCGCGGGGAAGGAGACACACCGTTGACATGCCGCCGCGGAGAGTGATCCTT
Source organism: Pissodes strobi (assembly GCA_016904865.1). NCBI lineage: Eukaryota > Metazoa > Arthropoda > Insecta > Coleoptera > Curculionidae > Pissodes > Pissodes strobi. The sequence continues at coordinate 34,291 of MU184416.1, read as the reverse complement.
CTTATCATATAGTTTTGCCCAAATACATAATAAAAAGATAAAGACTGATGTACTATACTGCTAACGTGCTAACACTCCGTTGAGGTTATGTGTTGGTGTTATACCTAATTGTGCAACAACTGAAGCCAGATTATCAGAAAATGGCGCGTCGAAATGAGGATTCCTTATTGGCTAAATTTGTAACGTGCGCAGTTTTCCCTGCTGCTGTCTTGTTTGAGCATTTACGTTTCTCTGTTTTTTTTTGCTTCATATGTTGTACTGAAAGTATTTTCAAATGTCATTTAAATTACCCTTAACGCAACGCATTATTAAATTGGAATTTTAAAAGCTATATCTGTTGGAAAGTCATCGGTACGGGTGGACAAGAAATTGAATAATCGATTAAACGCTTAATATTTTAGCAAATAACTGAATAATCGATTAATCGAAATAATCGATTATCGATATTTTCTGAAATATTATTCGATAAGTCGATTAATCGGTAATTTCTTAAAAGTGAATCGAATAATCGATTATTGTCGCCCACCCCTAATCCCATAATATTGTAGTAAGTGAAACTGAAGCTGAAATTTCGGTAGAATCATTATTGCTGATGCAAGACTGATGTTATTATAAAAATAGGTAATAAATACTTTGGCTGAATCGGCAGATAAAAATTTATAATTTAGTTTTAATTTGTAAATATGGCTTTGATATTACCTTGGGATAGTCAGAATATAAGCAAGTGTTTTTGAACAACAGCTGCACTGATGCTTCTATATTTTTTACTAGTTTCGTCCCTATTAGATTAATTTTAAAAAATAGCGATCTCTGAAATACATGTATAGCAAAATTGCAGGCCCTCATCAACGCGTTTCTGTCGTCCGCCTAACATTCATTTTGCTCGTGAGACTCCTGAATTAACCGTTGCAAAAACAAAATTTGGATCATCGAATTAAAAATTTAAAACCCTTTTTTACAACGAAGGAGCCCTTAATTTTCAAAACCATTTTTAAAACGATTTAAGAACATACAGATGATTTTTATACATGATTTTTATCGTTAGTGATAATAATTGATACTCCCTATATATAAATATAGATGATGAGCAAATAATTCAACAATTATTTGTCTAAAACACGATTATTAAACGTGTAATACTTAATAACTTTTATGTCTTATTTCTGGTAAACCTTATTATGGCCAGCTTTCCTAGAAATTCGACCAGTGTGCGCCAGGTCCAAAGGTCACATGCCAGTATCATGCTAGTTTTCGCGCGGGGAAGGAGACATACCGTTAACGTGCCGCCGCGGAGAGTGAATCTGCTTATCGTAGTTAATATTCGCTGATAATACGGACATTGTATTTTTTTCAAACATTTATTACGTCTACAGGTTTGGAACGAAAAAATATATCGAGATGCGGTTTGAATTATGTTGTAGAAAATTTTATTAAGAAAAAGATACTTTATCGGAAATACCCCCCCCCCCCCCAGTTCGGCAGGAGAGGGGGAGAAGAATTAATTCCGGGAGAACGGAAGGGGGTAGGGGGTCCAAATTTTTATGGGAGGTGTGGTACCTGGGGGGCTACCTTGGGCCACATGGGGGGCGGCGGGGCTCTAATTTAAGGGGGGAATTTGGGGGAAAACCGTTTTTTGGCCGTAGCTCTGAAACGAAGGCTTATCAAGGACCGACGACAATATAATAATTGAGGTGAGGATCACCAGGATTAAATAATATAGTTTAAAAAATGCTTCCATAGTACATGAACCTAAAAAGTGGAAAATAAATATAGTTTAAAAAAACAAAAAAAAAAACACGCTCTAATGATCAATCGAACTAAAAAAAAACAAAAAATAATTATTAATACAGGCAGAAAATAATAATGAACGAAAAATATTAGTATTATTGTGAAAAAAGCGTGGGGTGCTCATTCGTCGGGTTATTCATTATATTTTGACACCCACCTGCAGCCGTAATGACAGGTAATACAAAAAAACTTAAATTCAAAAGTTGTATGGTTTTTAATATATTATCTTTTAGAAATGTCAAAAGAAAAAAAATGCCTGTCAATTGTCAAAAAACCGCACAACCTTAATTTGTTTAAATGGAACACCCTGTATATTATTACATATTTGGATTGTGCGAAAAAGTCTAGACATATTTCATGAATAATGTCCCATACCTTTCTCTTAACGGTTTTTGAAATATTGACAGTTGAAATCGACCATTTACCAAGTTTGACAGCTTGTAAAATCTAAACGGCTAAAGATAGAACAAAACGGTTTGCACTTTCCTATATTGGTTTTACATAAGCTATCGTATGACACTAACATTCTATTTAAACAAACGTGATTTTTTAACCTCTGGTTAAATCTAAAGTTAGTGTCATACGATAGTTTATGAAAAACCAATATAGGAAAGTGCAAACTGTTTTGTTCTATCTTTAGCCGTTTAGATTTTACAAGCGGTCAAATGGTCGATTTTCAATTGTCAATATTTCAAAAACCGTAAACATAGGTATAGGACATTATTCATGAAATATGTGTAGACTTTTTCGCACACTTTAAATATGCAATAACATACAGGGTGTTCTATTTAAAAAACTAAGGTTATGCGATTTTTTGACATTTGACAGGCAATTTTTTTCTTTTGACATTTCTAAAAGATAATGTATAAAAAAAACCCACAAGTTTTGAATTAAAGTTTTTTTGTATTGCCTGTAATTACGGCTGCAGGTGGGTGTCGAAATATATTGAATAACCCTGTACATAAAATATAGCACAAAGCGCCCCACGCTTTTTTCACAATAATGCTAATATTTATCTTTCATTATTATTTCCTGCCGTATTAATAATTTTTTCTGTTTTTTAGTTCAATTGACCATTAAAGCGTGGTTTTTTAGTTTTTTTATACTATTTATTGTTTTATGCATCAGTTTAATTGCCTAGTTAATTAGAAAAAACAAGTTTGTCAGATTTTTGACATCTGTCATATTTTTCGAGATGCAATTGTTTTCTTTGCCATTTTTTTTTATTAAAGGACTAAAGATTTTTAAAAGACGAGGCAACTTAACATTTGGTTGCTTTGGTTACATTTTTAATGATTTTGTGTAGGAATTTATTACAGCAAAAAAAAATATTTGTTGTTTTCCGAAACTTTGTGATATTCATACTTTTGCAAAACAACGAATAATTTTCTTCTTCTGGTGTAACGAATTTCTACACAGAATATTTATTTTTTAGTTAAGTGGGTATTGGTGAACTTATTTCATGAAAAAAATTTCGTATAAACATGGGTACGGAAATGCATTGTTTTTTAGTTACTGGGTGTTAAATTTTGTTATTAATATCTCCGCCACTGACCTATTACTGAGATATTTTTAGCCTTTTTTAGACACTAATTTAAAACAAGCGATGGGAAATTTTCTTGAAATATTTTGTGTAGTTTGAATGGAAAAAATAAAAACAACTTGCTTATTGCAAGAGCCAGGAACATATAATAAAAACGTTTTTTTTCTCGAAAGCGAGGTCAGATAGGAACAAAATTATAGCAGCTAAAAAAATTGTATTTTTAGTTGCTTCATTTAATAAAAATTAGAAAAAAGTTTAGTGGCGTACATTTCTCGAATAAATATAATAATTGGAAAGATGCCCCCCGGGGCATAATAAATTAATAATCTTATTCTAGTTATGGCTAAAGTAGGCTTTTATCATCAAACATAGACCTGCCAAATTTCAAAAAAGTCCTTTTAATAGTTATTTTTGTTACAAGTACCTAAAATGGAGTTTTTCCGGACGAATCATTGCTGTTTCCGGACGAGGCATTAGCCGAGTCCGGAATAGCAGATGAGTCCTGAAAAACTTCATTTAG
>MU184416.1:11386-30430 GCA_016904865.1 Pissodes strobi | reverse complement strand
CTCAAATGAGTCCGTAAAATAGCTATTTTTGGGAGCGTATGACAAAAAAATATTTATAATATTTATAAAAAAACATTTTTTTAACACCCCATGTTTAGATGAACTTTTATTCATGAAGTTACTTTAGGAATGCGCCCTTAAATTTAATAAGTGAAGAGTGAAAGCTGTGTGCATGTACGAAATATACTAAATGAAGCACTCTTTGTATTCCATGCATAAAATTTTAGTCCAAAAGGACCTCTAAATTAGCGTAACAGAGCATTTTCGGCAACAGTGTTACCTGGAAAGTGAGTAAAAGAACCACACAATAGTGGAGAACAGTGAATGCTGTCGAATTTTGAGTTAAGAAATTAAAAATTGCAATCGGCATTGATATGTACATTAGGGCATGAATAAAATTGTATTTTGAGTTTTAAATTTGAATTTTGAATTCTGAATTTGTTAAGATATAAAAGATGTTAATTAAAAATTGTAAATTAAGCCTGATGAGTTTTTGTGTGATTTTTTTTGTTATTCAATTTTTAGTTGCTCGTCATTATCGTTTTCACAATTTGCCTAGCGAGCTTTTAGAAAACTTGTTACAAATTGGACCGAATAGCATTTTCAAAACAGTTCTACACTGGGATTTATATTCCATCCACCATGTTGCATAATAGTCGAAAAGAAATTTTCCAGGAAGGCATGTATTGCATCGATGGTTTGAATCATACCATCAAAACAAGACGGCCTTTCTGCCTTCGAGTTTTTTAATTTTGAAAAATATCTAAGCCTTTTTTAAAAGTTTGGAATATTATGGTATTTTTGTCTGACAAAGCAAAATCGTAAGGATTTTTTGAATAGACTCGTTTACTATTTAAAGAATTAAATAAATGATTCATATCTTCCAAAAAATTAGCAGTATGAATTCCATCCGCATGGATTTGCCCGTTTTTGACACATGTTTTTACCGCTGCGGCAACAGTATGGGACAGAACTTGTAAGGCTAATTTAAAGGAAATTTTTTCGAAATCATTTGGGTTAATATGTTTCTGAGAAAGCTTTGACATGGCTTGTGCCGTATTCGAAGACTGATCTATTGCAACACTCTTTTAATATGATCAAAACTTATAATGTTCTCGAACAAGGTAAAATTATTCTATAGCAAGTTATACCGGATATTTTTGAATAAATGAGGTACATCAAATAACCCAAAAATGTTGTGTTTCTGATAAAGGAAAAATGGCGTTTCAGCACTTATTCCTAACAAACTAAAAGTTTTTCTATTGTTTGGATCCTGATCACAAACGATTGCCTTTCGAAGAAATACAACAGCATTTAAATTATCGAGGGCGTACAAAATTGAAGATTTAAATTTTTCGCCTTTTACCGAGGTCCCGGAAACAATATATGCCAAAGGCAATTTCCATTTATGATACAGGCCACGAATAGAAAAAATTAAAACTTGTTTAGCATGTTTCGGAAGACGTCCTAAAGGACCAAGATCCTCGGAACCCTCAATAATTTCTATTTTGTTGGAATATTCCAAATCTTTTTTAATCGACATTTCGGCAAAAGCCAAAATACATTTCCGTTCTTCACTAGACATGGTAGAATATTTTCTTTGAAGGTGATTTAAGACAGTTTTGACGATTTCCGTTTTAAAGATGCATTCTCCAATCCAACCTCTTATACTAGAAACACTGGGGAGGATTAAACCTTGCCGCTTTAAAAAGCGGTAAACTGACGGAGATTTATAATAAAAGGAAATCTTTCTCCCGCGCCTTTTACCGCGAAACTGTATCCCCACAAATCTTTTTGCTGCTAGTGACAAGCAAGCCATTGCTGTAATAAGCAATGAGGGGCCATTAACCTTTTGTTTTCTAATTTTTGTGTTCAATCTGATGTTTTTTTGTCTTAATTCTGCAAGCTTGCCGCATTTACTTTGCCTTTTCAAAAAATTTTTTTTTTTGGCTTATCAGTGGTATTTAATTTTTGAGCTGGTTCTTTAAATCGTTTTGGCGTAGAAGGTGCGGAGGAGTTTAATTGATTGCTGTTTTAAAAATCCGTTTCCAAAAAATGCTTTTCGCATACATAATTGCGGTAGATTTCTTCCTTTGTTAAACCCAGTAATTTCTGATTTCCTACAATATAAAGTTATTTATACAGGGTGGTTCCTTAATGACACGCTAATATTTAAGGAGGTGATTCTTGGACCCATTTTAAGAAAAAACTTCATATGAACATATGCACTAAACGTCTTAACTTTTGAGATATATAGAGGTCAACTTAAAAATAATAATTATCAGACCCTTCTGGATTTCTCCTGCATCGAATTACTACTAAAAGTCGCAGGAGAAATCCAGAGTTATTTCATCAGTAGCCTGTGGAAGTTTTCTGGCAAAACTGTTATTAGACAAGCAGTGGTACGCCACTGACTTTTCTTAAAATAAAAAATATATATAATTTTGAAGTCCTTATTTTTTAAGGAAAAGATTTGATCACTTGATTTTTTTTAGTCCGACACACGGTTTACACCTAAAAAAAATAAATCTAATTCTCTACATTGTGATATTGTCATTATCGTAATTGTCGTAATTGTTATGACCATGCAAAGAAACGATTACTGATTTTTTTTAAGCGAAAGCCTTTCATCGGACTTAAAAACACCAACTATCAAATTTGTTTAGAAATGTATGCGGATTTCAAAAACGATTTTTATTTAAGATGAAGATTTTAAGATAAAGGTGCGTACCATTTTTTTCTTCAAAAATATTCAATGCAAAACTGGTACGGATGCCACTGAAAACAAAACTGTCTGTACAACAGAAAATACATCTTGATGCCTAAAAGACGTGTACCCAATTTCATAAAGATATCTACAATAGTATCGCACTTATTATATAAAAAAAATGTTTTTTTTTTAACTTTACCTCCCTTTGTATCTAAAAGTTAAGTTGTTTAAGGCGCACATTCATGAGAAGTTTTTTTCTTAAAATGTGTCCAAGAATCAACCTTTTAAATATTAGCATGTCATTAACGAACACCCTGTATAGTAATGGGCAGTGGCTGCTCGTAGGTATACAGTGCGAGTCTCTAACTTTGGAATAAATTGAGTAAAGGAGAGATATTTTTTTTTCGATAACTAAACTATGCTAGCACACGTCGATTACTATGTGCCGAACTGAAATTTTATTATGCCCTTTAAAAGAATAGGAAAAAAGGGCTTTCATTTAAAAAGTAGTCGATGACGTGATTTCTCAAATTTGAGGCGCCCGTATGAAACGGCCCGAGGTATTATGCCCACTATTAAGGTACCTGAGGCAAATAAGGCCCAGTTAAAAAAAAAACTACTTTATTTGGCAAAAAGTCATCAAAACAAATATCAAAATACAAATATTATCTTAATTCAGATTATCTTAAAGGAAAGTATACGTACAGTTTCACCCTTAAATGTGTGTGAAACTTGTAACATGCTTGCAAAAAAAAGTTGTAAATGGGCTTTATTATCCGAACATTCCGTTAACAAAGCCCACAAGAAAAATTGGGGTCGGTTATAAAGGCCCACCTAAAATAAGGCTAGAACGAATAAGGCACGTTCATTAAATATAACATAAATCAAATTCTTAAAAGATAAAGCAAAACTTATTCACAACGTACGCAGATAAAGTCATCTTTATCGTTTTTTGTAAAACCAATACATATTTCGTGGCACCAAGTGCCACAAGAGAGACAGCACCGCATATCTAATTGTTCTGTCTTGTTACATACAAACCAATACCAAGACTCGATTTTTGAGAGGTTATCCTCTGGGCGTTTTCTCACTAACACCTTTGATGATGTGGATGGTATTGGTTGTTTTTTTTTTATTATTTTGAGTGCTTGAGGTATGGATTTAGAACTTGTTGAAGAAAACAGGTCTTTGGTTACCAGCTGTGCCTTATAATTGAGAGATTTTCTGTTTGAAGTTTTATTTTCCTTCAGTTTGAACAGTTCAGGTGTAGGAAGTAGTTCTTTAAAAGACGTATTAAGATCTTCACTATCTTCTTCTGTCTGTGTCAATTCCTTAGCCGTGACAGATGTTTCTTCTTGTGCCTGTGTCGATTCATTAGCCTTGACAGGTGTTTCAGAACCGTTTTCAATTCTACTGGGGACTTTCTGCTGGATAACTTTCTTTAACGTACTGAGTGGGATATCATCTTCAGAATCGTCTGAATCATTATCGTTGGATTGCAAAACATTATCAATATTAGGATGATCGTTATCAATATTAGCGTTGTCTTCATAAATTTCTGCAGCATAAGGACGTTCAGTTGCCAGTGAGGGAGCGAAAGCTGATTCAGGAATTGCAGTAGGGTCAAGTGGATATAAACCTGTCGCTCGAAAGCCGCTTATAATGTTCTCGGGCGTCATGCATCTAGGCCAAACTTTAGACAAAATTTTCCCAAAGCGAGATTTGTTCAACCGACGATCCGGATTTGCTTCCCAAAACCTGAGAACTTCTTGGTCCCAGTAATGTTCAAAGGACCTATAAACAGCTTTGTCTAAAGGTTGAAGTTCATGGGTTGTGTTCGAAGGCAAGCAAAATAGCCTTATGTCCAACTCATCTGCAACCTCGGTTATGGAAATATCCAGGTGGCTAGCAGCTCCATCAAAAACTAGCAAGATAGTGTCGGGACCCTTGTAACGTTGTAGGTGCCTAAGAAAATCAGTAAAAAGTTCATTGGTCATGCTACCCTTTTCGGCCATTTTAACCAGAGTACCTGGTGGTAAGTTTTCTTCCCATTCAGACTTCAATCGCTTTCCCTTAAATATAACCATAGGTGGAATACTATTTCCCAAAGCATTACAGCACCCAGCAATGGTTACGTTTTCTGCATGCTCAGGTGCAACTAAGTGGACACGTTTGGTACATTTTTGTCCAATAATAAGCTGTTGATGATGAATAGTTATTCGGCATCCCTTTTCGTCCATGTTATAAAGGTTTTGCGGATTTTGGTGCAAATTCATGTCATTAAAAATGTTCGCTAATTTATTAAAGTGATCACTCACTATAAATTTATTTAATTTTTGGGCGCGAGCTGGATTCATCAGTTGCGCCTTTCGTCTAGACAAATGAGGATTCCGTTTTAAAAACCCATAGAGCCAGTCCTTACCGGCGACCCCTTTGGAAGCATCAAATGGATGTCGGATGTTATTTATAACACAGAATTTGTATACAGAGCGACGTACTAACATTGGTGTTAGAGGCATTCCGATTTCACACAGACGAACTATTCTTTCAGAAAATTGTTTTTCTTGATCGGCAGTTAATACGCTGGCTCGTCCTATTTTTTTATTTACAACGCCTGATTTTATATGGTTTCTTAGAGTTCGCCTGGGTATGTTATATTGCTGAGCAGCTACTCGTTGCGACAATTCGTTTCCTTTTACTGCGTTAACTGCAGCTTCAAGTTGTTCTGCAGTCCAATTAGCTCGCTTTTTCATTTTTGGTAGCATTTTTGTTGGGAAATCTGAAAAAAAAAGATAAATGTCGTTTAATAAGGCCCAAGCCGTTTAATAAGGCCCACAGGGCCTTATAACCCGAACGGCAATGGGCCTTATTAGCCGAAAAGTTTTTGGGCTGTTAAAAAATTAAAAAACCAGATTGGCTCCTACCTTTTCGTTATCGTTAATATGCCAAAATACAGCCCATACAACGTAGAACACAAGGCACCATTTACAAAAATATATTATTTTTAAAGAAACGATTTATTTACGTAAACCTTATGAGTAAATTTTAATGAGCGCTCATGTACTCCACGCGCCGTTTGGATTACAACTGATTTTGCTAAGGGCTTGCATATTTCTCGATATTTTATTGGTGTCTGACCTTGGACAGGTTGTTAAAAGCAGCACGATGTTGCCGGATTGTAGGAAAGAAGACTAAGCTTTGAGTTTCGGCTGCTGGGCCTTCTTAGCCGCCGGGCTTTGTTTGCCGCAGGTACCTTATAGGTTTCGATAAAGTTCTTGATTAATACCCAGTTTTATTCCTTCAGATTAACGTCACGGTTCATAGAAAGTTTTATTGTTACCACTATTTAAAATCCATTTTTTTGTAAAGTTCGAAGTTCTTTAGGGGAATTCGAAATAATTTAATCCCGTGATTTCTTCCATTATTATTGCAGTTATAAAAACAGCAGGTGATGCCTGACATGTTGAAAACAATAATAATATCAAAATATTATAGTCAAAACTAGGAGAATAATAATTAATGTCATATGAATTGTGAGAGCTCCGCAAACACTTGATCCTGCCATAAACCTAACTAGTTGCTGCAATTGCTATTATTTGGAAAATTTAGCTACGCGCGCCATCCAGGGCGCCGCGCGATTTTTGCTGGAGGATCGAGCAAGCACGTAGGTCTTACCTTAGTTCATATGCATTGCGCCGGACCGGCCGCAGTTTTCCGCGAAACAGTTTTTGATGAATATTCGCAAGATGAAAGAGAGCGTTTTTATACGTTCTTACGAAATAAGGGTGATAATTGTATTGCTGAATATTAGTTATTTAATGTTTTTAGTGTTCCGGATCCGGGGTCAGATTTGATAGGTATCTACCTAGGTACCTATACATTATTTTAGATTTCATATATTATAGTGTAGTAGTAGCATAAACCTAACTACGCCCCATAGTTAGGTTTATGGTAGTAGGTACAAGATTTTTAATAATTTTAGACATCATTAATATAATTATATTATAGGACATGTTATGTTAAGTTCCTATAATAGGTAGGTACGCCTAAATAATTAAAAAAAGTATGTTTATACCTATTATCATACCTATATAGGTACGTACTAACAATAATAACAATACCTAGGTATATAATTACTAATTATTGTTACTATAAGGTAAAAAAACCACAAACTGTAAATAAAAAAACTCCGGTCCTGCAACATTTAAAATCATAGGTAATTAACCGAAATAAAATAGAAGCCTCTTTTTATATTTAATTATTATACATAATCTATTTTAAGTACATTTAAGTTTGGCAACAGCGCGAGCGACCCGAGTTCTGAAAAGCGTTTGGCCGTTGTTTGGCAAGCGACGAAATACGATAAAATTTAACTCGTAATAATGGTGGCGCCATCTCTCGATAAAATTGTAGCATTTTTCTATAGCCTATGCCCACTGAGCGTCTATTCGGAGTAGTTAGGTTTATGGCAGTAGGAAATAATACTCGGCAATACTGCATAATTGGACATTACTTTGAACGTGTTCCTTCATCCCCCAGTACAAATATTTCCGCTGTAACCACCTGTTCGAGCTCGGCGAGCGTTTATCGTATTTTGTGAAAATCCTTATAAGTTTTATATATTTTTGGATCGAGGTATGTACAAAACTTATTATTTAAATGTAAGATATTGTGTTGCAATAGATTGCTACCCTTATTAGCAATGCTGTGTGATAGCGGCCGTTTGTCCTAAATTGTCATTTATCGAATAATGTTAGCATGAAATGAAAATGGAGTCGTCTGATAATTGCGCGCTGAGGGGGCGGTATTATCAGCAGCGCGGTATTATCAGACTAGTGTATTTGGTGCTATTTTTTTTTTCAGATGGCTGAGCCTCCTCCTGCCGAAAACTATATTTGCGATTTTTGTTGACTTCTTTGTACTAAATATCAAATAATGCTGTAAATAAAGCCTTATTTTTGGAACACGGTATTATCAAACAGGGGGCACGGTATTATCAGACTAGTCTGATAACACCGCGCTTTCATTGACTTTTGTTTTTTTCCTACCCCCTCTACTACCCTAGGTTAACTCGAAATTTGCCATTTGGACTTATTTACTATGCAAGTCTTCTATTGGCTGGCATCCATAAAGTTGCTATACATTACATCTAATGATTTTTAGAGCGTGTTGTCCTTAAGGGCGCGTCAATATCCGACTCTCCCCTATGTGGTTTATAATTTCTAAAAACAGAGTTACATGTTAAATGTATTTTAGTTGAGCTTTAGTCACAGCTTAGTACAACAATCAGCTAGAAGTCTCTCGGCCGGCACCTTTGAAGTATTGGCCCGGAACAGAAAAAGATGCAAGCAGTGTTGCCACAAGCACTTTTTTTTTCGAGGTAGATTAACGTAAAATAGAGGGGTAGAATTGGGTCGATGAGGGGTAGATTAAATTAAAGCTAAAGAAGCGTCTAGCCCCACAAGAATGGATTTCGTTTGCGAAGCTTCACGCATGCTCAGTTTTTGACACACATCTGGCAAAAAGATTTTTGGTGAATTGCTTTCAGCAAGCCTGGTGGCGCTGTAGTTAGTACGTTTTGTTTGTGATACGACGGCCTGGGTTCGATTTCCGTCAGAGGTGAGAGATGCGTTTTTATTTTTTAAGGCTATGTGCAATTTTTTTTTCTTCATTTTGGGCATGCCTTGGGTTATCTTTCGTCAGTTCTTGGTGGTTGGGCCTTTGCGTAAAGTAGAATAGTCAACGTTTCGTCATGCGCGAATCAATTCTGGTGCAGCTAGACTTTTATATTATGCACTATTTTTCAGTTAGGAGTCGCAAATTTTGCGTTAGCATTAGCATAAATCTAAAAATTTCCATGGAACTCACTAATCACTAAAGAGTTTGACGTTGGACTGAATAAATCCACAGTTTTAGCACACTACAACAATTAAGCAGGCATTTTAAGCCGATTTTGTTGTTTTTTTCCACAGAAACACATAAATTGCGTATTTTTACGTCATTTTTAGACCTTTTTTATTTGCGGGAACCTAATATTTAGCAACGGAACGAGCGAGGCGAGCGGAAGGCCATGCGCGAAGTGAAATATTGGTAATGTTTTAGAAGACGTGTCAGATTAGTTTTTGAATTTTGATGTTAACTAAGCATGCAACTGACTTATAGAAGTGTAGTACATCACATGTTGCTTTGCGAAAACTCATACTTTCGTGTCAAAAAATAAAATAGTCTACGTGGGCAAAAGACAGTATCAATTCAGTTTTTTTCCATTTTGGGAATGCCTTGGGTTAGTTTGGTTTGGTTGCGCCCCCGGAGCGAGCGGAGGGCCATGCGCGAAGTGTAATATTAGTAGAATGATAAAAATGTAATCAACTGCAATGGGGCAGTGGAGCTCTGTTCTTTAACCTTTTTACGCCACGGGAATATTTATAAAAGTAACACAAATTTTTAACAAAATTCGTCTTGCAAACTCAATATTTTCTATTTTTATACACTTTTTCAGCCTACACAACACCCCTATCTACTTCATTATCCCGCAAGACCCTTGATTACTATTAGGTTTCTGCAAATAAGAAACGTCTAAAAATTATGTAAAAACACTCAATTTATGTGTTTCTTAGGAAAAAACGACATCACATCTTCTAAAAAATTACCGAAATATTAGTAGAAAGTAGAACGATAAAAAATTAATCAACTGCAACGGGACAGTGAGACCTTTTTTTAACCTCATTATGCCACTGGAATATTTATAAAAATAACACATATTTTAAACGAAATTTATTTTTGCAAACAGAATATTAACTATTTTTATACACCTTTTTGCCCCACTTAGCACAGTTGATTACTATTAGGTTTCCGCGAATAAAAAATGACGTAAAAACACTCAATTTGTGTGTTTTTGGGGCAAAAATGGCAAAATCCACCTGATAAGTCAACTAAAAAAATGACATAAGAAAAGCAGAAAAAGTTCAGTACATTAACGATTCACGTCACGCTATTCGCCGGAGAATCACGATCACGATAATCAAGAATCCTTGCGTGACCGATCAATGTTATTACCAAATCAGTATCGATCGATAATATCGACGTGCGTTTTTTAGAATGTCTTATTATGACAACCGCAAAAATAAAGAAAACTACAAAGTTTCATCTAGACCATTGTCTTTAAAGACAATGTCTAGACTCTTGATTGATTCACTTTTTTAAAAGTATTGAATGGAATTTTTCTATATAATTAACTATTTTTATAGCTGAATAGTTGATATTTTAGGAGCGGGGTAGAAATGCTCGAGGGGAGCGAGAGAGCGAAATTGTATTAAAAAGAGGTAGATCTGCCCCGCGGGGTAGCAGTGGCAACACTGGATGCAAGATAGGCGAAACTCGCGCTGTCGCTCTCGCACCGGGGAGAGAATCCAGCGCCGTATTAAGGATATTTTGTTTTTGAATTACAGTACCGTATTTTCAGGTTATTGGTTAAACTCGGGTGCTAGGTGCTATGCCGATTATTAGTGATTATCGTATTCATGAAGAAAAAATAAATTAATAAACATATTGGAACAGTACAAAGACACAATTTATTTAAGAAGAGTTATACATGGTGTAATTTCACAAGTCGAAAAATAAAACAAACATAAAATATGGTCAAACCACAAATAAACATTAGGTAATTAAATACATACATTTGAACGGAATCAGTGAAAAAGGCAATGATTACATGGGTATTTTGAATATTTTACAATTTTATTGTTTATTTCTTAATAACAGATATACTATTTTGAGGGCGAAGCGAAAATAAATTGACATCAAAACCGTTTGTGACTAAAAGTACCTACACTATAATAATTTTATTGATTCCTCCATATGATTAATTTATTTTTTTTATATTTTTAAAATTAAAGTTAATATTTTTAAGACTATAGTACATGCGAACTCTGAAATATACTAACAACTGCTATTGAAAACTGGACATTTCAAACATCGTGTGAAAAATATACTTTGCATACGACGCGACGTGTGCAAAGTGTACTTTTCATACGCTTATTCGGGTATTTAGATTAAAGGGCTTCGTCTCCGTTTTAGAGCTTCGCCCTCAGAGGTCACATTCTCAGATCTGTAAAAAGGGGGCCCAATTTTACGGCTTTACCCCCTCCCCCCCCCACAGAAGCCCCATTTTGCAAAACTGTAGAAAATAGGACTCTCATACTCACCGGGGGCCCCATTTCTAAATTTGTAAAAAATGGGACTTCCGTACCATAGGCCACATTCTAGGGTTTCGCCCCCTTCCTGGGCCCCATTTTAGGGCTTCGCCCCAGGGGGAGAATCTCTTTTCCAAATGTGTCAAATATGAGACTCCCACACCGAGGGCCCCATTCAAAAGCTTCGCCACACCCCCCCCCCCTAGGGCCCCATTTAAAAAAATGCGAAAAATGGGCCCCATTTCAGGGCTTTGGGCCTCAAGGAGTCCCAATTTAAGGCTTCACGCCCGGATGCTCCCTTTTCCGAATATGTCAAAAATGGGTTCCCCGGGGGAAGGCAAAGCCATAAGAGGAGACCGCCGATGAATGGCGCCTTTTTCCAAAGATATGAAAAGAATAACTCCAAAAATTAAGGGCGAAACCCTAAACGGACGCTCCGGGTAGGGCGTTGTCCCAGCCCTGGCATGTCAATACCAGTGGCGGACATATCACCGGGCAGTTCGGTGCGCCGCCCTGGGGCCCAAGGTTCAGAAGGGCCCCACGATGCCTTAACTTAATTTTAAAATATACAAGGGGTAGGGCCCATAAATATAATTTTGCCCTGAGGTCCACGCGTTCCTAGATCCGCTGCTGGTCAATACCTACTCATTAGCTAGTTACACAAATTGCTGTAGAAGTGTTTGTATAGTCTTTGTAAACTATCAATTTTACTTTAAAGACAAGATGCTTGATATACATATTATATTATATCTAATAAATATTATATAATATGCAGTATGTAACGCGTGTAAAAACGTGTAAAAAATCACTTTTCACACGAGTGTGAAGTTTGATGGCACGAGCCTTAGGCGAGTGACATAAATTACACTTCAACACTTGTTGCACAATATACTATTACTGCAAATATTTTGAGAAAATTCTCACTTTTTCCGTCGAGTGTGCTATGAATGGTTATGGAAACCGAAGATAAATAAATGACAGTCGTGCGTTTATTACAGTTTGTTGCTGGCACTCCTGTTCTAAATATGCCTGAAGCCCATTGATTTGTATAAGAGTGGATAAGCAATAAATAGACCAAACATGGCAAATTTACGACCGCGCAATGTAAACAAAGAGATTTCTATTTGGACTTGCGCATTAGAAAATTAGTAGGAGCTAGTTGTTGCACCGTGAAGGTAAATAGGCAGGCCCGCACTTCGAAAGTGATTATTTCACCAAATATTCGGTAATGGGCCCCAGTTAGCATAGTGAAACAAACAATAAGGTATAAATAAGTAATACTTACAATAATTAGACTTACTTGCAATAGGAAATCCCGGGTATTTTGCCTCGAATCGAACTCGAATTATTAACTCAAAACGCCGCGCCGCCAAAACCAAAACACGTCAAAGACAAAAGCCAAGTTCGATCCTGATCGACGCCTGCTGAGACGGCAAGTGTTTTAGTGCGCTTGACAAAACGGTATCTTCTTTGGTTATGTTTTTCCATTTTGCGTCGATTTTGTCATGCGCAGAAACCTGCTTTTTCGCCCATAGGTTGCCACTTTTGAATAGTGCGACATTTGCGGCTATTGCTTATCCACTCCTATACAAATCAATGCTGAAGCCCGAATACAATATGTCAAAACTGACAGTCATTTGCAAATTTCAGAATAAGAATAGAGAAAAATGTGCATTTAATTTATAAAAATGGGGCTGTAGAAATAGTTCTGTGTGTTTTTCGAGCGCAAAATAGGATTGCAGTTTTCGAAAGATTATAGTAACATTCTTTTTCAGGCGGCAATCCACTACTTTGCGCTCTAAAAATACAAATAACTATTACCAGTATATAATTACGAAGTAAGTTGATGACATAAAGAATGATGGCATGATATGACAAAACATTAATTGCTTTGCACAGACATACCCATAATATACAATAAGAATATTCAAGTTGAAATGTGGACCCAACAAAATTTCACAGCTTTGTACTAAGCCGTGAAAATATTACATATATCGTAATTATGATTAGATTCTTACTTCTTTTTATCACTAGGAAACAGAAAGAAGCTCCTATCACAATTATATTTTTTATTAATACAACCTTTAGCGGCAGAAACGTGTCCCATCTTTGGGAAACTCATGATATCGCTAGTTATAAAAACACGAAATCAATATCAACACTTTTAACTACGCCTATGTTGAATTATTTCAAAATCTAAGGAACAAATAGCCGATACCGACGCTAGTGCCGTGATCTTCCCCATAATGGCGCCATGCGCAAGGATCGGCGCAAACCGTTCTCACGAGCGGAGTGTCCTAGCTGATTGTACTAAGCTGTGCTTTAGTAGCAAAGTCTTAAGGTGCGTCCAGACCTGTGACAAGACCACGTATCGTGACACCGCCGCGAACCTCGTCGCGTATAGTCTGGACGGTACTCCGTAACCGCAACGCGTGACATCGCCGCGTTTACCGCGTGTCATCACTGCGTTCCATGTCCTGTCGGTCTTTTGGTGTCGCATCAAAGGGATGCTACGCCGCCCGCTTGGTTCGCCAAGTTTGGACCGGACCGCGTATCATCAGAACGTTTTGCATATTTACTTGATTTTTAACCAGTATAGCGGCTATTTTTGTTTCGAATTAGTATTTGCCTTTTTAATAT
Source organism: Pissodes strobi (assembly GCA_016904865.1). Lineage (NCBI taxonomy): Eukaryota > Metazoa > Arthropoda > Insecta > Coleoptera > Curculionidae > Pissodes > Pissodes strobi. The sequence continues at coordinate 16,888 of MU184416.1, read as the reverse complement.
CAAGATGGAATGTGGACAGGAGACAACGTTAACATTTATAGAATTACGCAATAAAATGATCTATAACTATGTACGCTGCTGCTGCAACGTCCATGATGATCGACTGTTTTTTATTTAAATGAGTGGAACGCTGTGAACGGGACTATGATACGCGACGATGACACGCGGGGATGACAGGCGACGATGACACGCATCGAAGTTCGCCTCGTCGTGAAAATGTTCGCGACGCTGTCACGTCACGGGGTTTTGTCACAAGTCTGGACGCACCTATAGGTGCGTTTTACAATTTGTATCCTGCGTTCGCATATACCCAGTCCTTTCTCTACTGCTACAAAACACAACTATACATTTTCGGAATTCTATTTTGGTATCAACGCCCTTTGTTTATGTGCGTATTGTTCAATTAAAACGAAAATCAAAATAGGGAACCACTAAACTAAAACTAATTAGGCAACTACAAACACTAGGTCCAAAGAAAGTCAATAAAAAGTAAAGTATTCGAATTATCAACACAAAACGCCGCGCCGTCAAAACGAAAACACGTCAAAGACAAAAGCCAATTTCGGTCCTGCTCGACGCCTGCTGAGACGGCAAGTGTTTTAGTGCGCATGACGAAACGGGATCTTCTTTGTTCACGTTTTTCGATTTTGCGTCGATTTTTAATGCGTAGAAACCCGTTTTTTCGCCCATAGGTTGCCACTTTTGAATAGCGCAACAGGCGGCTATTGCTTATCCACTCCTATACAAATCAATGGTAATACCAGAATAATTGCATAATTTATATTAAAATGTCGCATAAGTTAACCCTTTAAGACTATGTACTCGGCTTTAAGTGTCTTTGAGATAATAGTTTCCCACCCATAAGTAACCCTAAGTTCCGTCGGGATTTTAGTTTCCCTCAAATACGCAAAACATACATCGATAAGAAAGCAACATTTCAATGTTATTGAGACCGTTCAGTCTACACAGTTCAGTGTATCCCGAGTCGCCGCAGAGCAAGAGGTCCGTCCGAGAGGTGACTTCGCATCGAAAGCAGCGAATATTAACTACGATAAGAAGATTCACTCTCCGCGGTGGCACGTGAACGGCATATCTCCTTCCGCGCGAGAAAACTAGCATGATACTGGCATGTGACCTTTGGACCCGGCGCACACTGGTCGAATTTCTAGGAAAGCTGGCCATAATAAGGTTTACCAGAAATAAGACATAAAAGTTATTAAGTATTACACGTTTAATATATCGTGTTTTAGACAAATAATTGTTGAATTTTTTGCTCATCATCTATATTTATATATAGGGAGTATCAATTATCACTAACGATAAAAATCATGTATAAAAATCATTTGTATGTTCTTAAATCGTTTTAAAAAATTATTTTGAAAATTAAGGGCTCCTTCGTTGTAAAAAAAGGGTTTTTAATTTTTAATTCGATGATCCAAATTTTGTTTTTGCAACGGTTAATTCAGGAGTCTCACGAGCAAAATGAATGTTAAGCGGACGACAGAAACGCGTTGATGAGAGCCTGCAATTTTGCCATAGGTACATGTATTTTAGAGTTATCGCTATTTTAAAAAATTAATCTAATAGGGACGAAACTAGTAAAAAATATAGAAGCATCAGTGCAGCTGCTGTTCAAAAACACTGCTTATATTCTGACTATCCGAAGGGAATATCAAAGCCATATTTAAATTAAAGCTAAATTATAAATTTTTATCTGCTGATTCAGCCAAAGTATTTATTACCTTGTTGGCAAGACTGATGCTTGCATCAGCAATAATGATTCTACCGAAATTTCAGCTTCAGTTTCGTATTATGGGATTAGGGGTGGGCGACAATAATCGATTATTCGATTCACTTTTAAGAAATTACGGATTAATCGACTTATCGATTAATATTTCAGAAAATATCGATAATCGATTATTTCGATTAATCGATTATTCAATTTCTTGCTCACCCGTACCGATGACTTTACAACAGATATAGCTTTTAAAATTCCAATTTAATCATGCGTTGCGTTAAGGGTATTTTAAATTACATTTGAAAATGCCAATCTGTCAAATTCACGTGCGTCACATTTTAATATTACGAAAAAGAAAGTTCGTGGCTATAGCGGACATTATTTACCAGATGCGAGGTCAATTCACTACTATGGTCTCCAAAAATTATGGAAAGCCTCCTGCCTCGAACCAGGTGCAATTTCTACGAACAACATCTTACCGCTGCGTCCCGTCAAGTACGGTTCATAAGACGCAGGCAAAGCAATTTCCATCATCTCTGTCATATGGCTGCAACGACCTGACGAGATCCATACAGATCGAAACGCGTCGTCGATTTTGCCGACAGAGATGGTGGAAATTGCTTATGGTTCACACACTTTGGTTTTCCATAATTTTTGGGGATCATAGTAGTGAATTGAACTCGAATCTTGTAAATAATGTCCGCTAAAGCCACAAACTTTCTTTTCTCGTATTTGAAAACACTTTCAGTACAACATATGAAGCAAAAAAAAAACAGAGAAACGTAAATGCTCGAACAACACGGCAGCAGGGAAAACTGCGCACGTTACAAATTTAGCCAATAAGGGATCCTCATTTCGACGCGCCATTTTCTGATAATCTGGCTTCAGTTGTTGCACAATTAGGTATAACACCAACACATAACCTCAACGGAGTGTTAGCACGTTAGCAGTATAGTACATCAGTCTTTATCTTTTTATTATGTATTTGGGCAATACTATATGATAAGAAGGATCACTCTCCGCGGCGGCATGGCATGTCAACGGTGTGTCTTCTTTTCCGCGCGAACACTAGCAGAATATCGGCAGGCCATGATACAAATAAAACAATCATGTTGACAGGCGACCTTTAACGCGGCGACCATAGACCAGCTCATCCTTTTGTCAGATTAATTTTCACGCCTAAATTCTATAGTCGAGTCAATATTCGATATAAGATAATATCGCTATTTTTTAGTTGTGTCGTATTACAAAATATGAATGAAATATACAGTAAAAATATTGTGCGAAGCCTTTAACCATTTTTAAAATCACCCAAAACGCCAAAATTTAACTACATATTAAAAGATGGGGCCAATTCGAGCAACATTTTCTTCTTGATGTCTTTTGTCAGAATATTAGTATTCGGAAATACGGTGTAACCATTAACACAAAATCAAAATCTTTTAAATATTAGTTATTACATACCTTGAGTATTGTTATTAATAATAACTAATTAAAAACGTTAACAGATTTTTGAAACAGCCAGTTGAATACAAACTTTATCAAAATATTTATTTGGTGATAATAATAAAAAAAACCATAACGTAAGTTTGACAGGGCGCTGCAAACAATTCAGAAGATATCAATTGAGTTTTTCCAAAGCCAAATAGAGTATTAGAGGGCTATAAATAATTTCGTCATAAATTTGATTAAATATACCGCAAACGAAAATATCGTTTATGGCTAGCTTTTATTTAAATTCAACCTGTGTGCGGCAAAGTTCGCCGATCGTTACCAGGCAACGAAGAAAATAAACGACGATTCCTTTGTAGCGCTCTCTTGCCATTGAGTGGACCTTCTTGTCGTAGTTAATATTCACTGTCGAAAGGTAGGAAATTATTGTCCCAAAGAAACTTAACCTATAAAGTGATTCGTACGGTAAGTAGGGCTACTTAGTATATATATATGGTTTTACTTAAAACATGTTTTCTAGAAAGTAATGCTGCTAATTTTAGAAAATATTTTAAAAAATATTCACACGAGCACACTAATTGTCTAAAATCTACAATTTGAAAAATGCTTTTTTATTGAAAACTCAAATAAAATATTGCATTTTTGGGATTTATGGTGAGCAAGTATAGATTCCTCTACTCGAAAATGTAATTTTTAACAGATAATTTCGTTCGGCAAAGTTAATTTTTGGAATTTTGTTCCTAGTTCTTATAAAATCCAAAGTATAAAAAACAATTTTTATACTAAAAGTTTTGATTTTGTAATACCTAAATGATTTCTGTTGTTGTTTTTAGCTAACATGGCCGCTCATTCAAGAGAAACTTGTGACGACATGGCAGATGACTTGACAGCAATAACCTATGAACAGGCTGAATTATCAGACATTGGTGGAGACTGATGCTGAGGACGACCTATTTCTTCTTCGTGATAGGTTATCAGCATCAAGTTATCTTCGAAGTAGAGCTTCATCATAAGCTAAAAGTTCGACCGCTGAAAGTGGAGAAGACAGTGACGATGCTGCTAGCGATTTTTATGACTCTTCAAGTGATAACAGTTTCAGGTTATTTGAAAAATATGGAACTCCACCTGGAAGCGACGAAGAAATGCTTGACTATTTCCCTGTTCCTGAACTTGAGTGGTCAAAATAACCTGATGATCCCTTTATTTACTCAGATTCAAAATTCACTCAAACAACTGGTCTTAAATGCGATGAGAATATCCGTAAGCCGATAGATTTTTTTCCTTATTTTTTTTACAGAGGTTTTTCTATGTGAAATAGTTCAACAGTCAAATCTGTATTCAACTCAGCTTGATGATAATCTATATTTAGGTGTAGAGGATCTCAAAGCATTTTTAGGTATAATTATTTTTATGGGGTTTCACTATCTTCCTACTTATAAGTTATATTGGTCCACAGACGAAAACTTTCATTGCGAAAGAGTAGCCAGGGTCATGACGATAAATAGGTTTTTAAAAATACTAAGATTTATGCATGTGTCTGATAATAGTATGATGCCAGCAAGAGGATCCCCAGATTTTGATAAATTATATAAAATTCGATCTTTGCTAGATTATTTTGAAGAGAAACTTAAGTGTAACTTTTTCCCAAGTCGTTTTATTTCAGTAGACGAAAATATGATTGGTTTAAGGGACGTACATCGTTAAAACAATACATGCTCATGACACCAACAAAACGGGGTTTCAAAGACTGGATTATGTCCTGTGCTGTTACTGGCTACATGTTAACATTTGAAGTGCATACCGGAAAAGATCCTTCAAACGATAATGGTCTAATATTGGGGGAAAAAGTTGTATTAAAATTAACTCGTATGCTGGAAGGAATGTTCTACTGCCTCTTTTTCGATAAATTTTTCACCTTAAATTGTTATGTAAAAGATTTTTCTCATGTGGAACCGTACGCACTAATAGAAAAGGTCTACCTAAAATCTTATAAATGAAAAAAACTTAAAATGGCACGAATCTGACTTTGCAACTGCGGGGAATATTTCCTTTGTACATTGGTTAGATAGGGCGAAAAACCAGTCTCTATATTGTCATCTATGCATAATCCTTCATTAGTTGCCTCTGTACATAGAACCAATAAAAAAGGTGAAAAAGAAGACGTGCCATGCCCAAAAGCAGTTTCAGATTACAATAAATACATGGGCGGCGTAGATAGACTGATGGATCAAATGTTGTAATGTTATTCTATTGTTAGAAAGTATTTTATTATTATTATTATTATTATTATTATTATTATTATTATTATTATT